>SJYC01041696.1:0-14354 GCA_006408675.1 Madoqua kirkii | reverse complement strand
GTCCCAAAGTGTTCAAGGGAAGGTCAGTGGTCTCCTAGAGGGCTTTTCATTATATTCCCAGGCCCATGTTCCTAAAGAGAAAAATCGCAGTCCGTATCTTTAGTAGCTTCATCAAAGGAAGAAAGAAATAAATTTCTCCTTCAAAGATAGATAAAATTGTTTTGCTCTGTAAGTTAAAAACAAGCTTACACTTTTGACAACACACTTTCAGGGAGGTTTACCTTTAAAGGTTTTTAAGCTTAAAAAAATATCGCTTATCCAAAAAATTATAGCCTGACATGATTATTCTATGGGTAACTGGAGCTACCTGAAAAATATTTACTTTTTCATGTGTGCTTGTGTGTGTTATGTTGCTTTAGTCATGTCTGACTCTTTGTGAACCCACGGACTACAGTCCTCCAGGCTCCTCTATCCATGAGATTCTCTAGGTGAGAATACTGGAGTACTTTTTCATAAAACTAGATTTTTACTGGCAGTTACATAAATAGGTAGATCAATGGTGGGAATACTCACTGAAATCTGGAGCTGAGGCTTCCCCAGACCCTCGACACAGCAGTTACTATCATTCCTTTAGGTTCCAGCCATCCTAGTGCATGCAAGGGTGTGCCACACAGTGGTTTGAGTTTCATTTCTATTCACATCTTTGCTGATCTTTCAATCAAGTTGTGTTGTTTTCATTTCACTGAGCTGTAAGAGTTTATCACATATTCAGGATATTAACCTCTGATCAGATATGACTTGCAAGTACTTTCTCCCATTTTGCAGGTTTTTAAATTTTCTTATTTTCATTGTTTCTGGCACAGAAATAGTTCATCTTGATGTTCTCCAACTTTTCATATTTTTCTCATCATATGTGCTTTTGGAGTCTATCTAAGAGAAGGCAGTGGCACCCTACTCCAGTACTCTTGCCTGGACAATCGCATGGGTGGAGGAGCCTGGTAGGCTGCAGTCCATGAGGTTGTTAAGGGTCAGACATGACTGAGCGACTTCATTTTCACTTTTCGTTTTCATTCATTGGAGAAGGAAATGGCAACCCACTCCAGTGTTCTTGCCTGGAGAATCCCAGGGACGTGGGAGCATGGTGGGCTGTCATCTATGGGGTTGCACAGAGTCAGACACGAATGAAGAGACTTAGCAGCAGCAGCAGCAGCAAGAAACGAACTGATGGTCATGAACATCAACTATGTTTTCTCCTGAGTTTCATAGTTTTTGCTCTTACGTTTATGATCCATTTTGAGTTAATTTTTGTTCATGGTAGAGCTTCAGTTCAGTTCAGTCACTCAGTTGTGTCCGACTCATTGCGACCCCATGAATTGCAGCAGCCAGGCCTCCCTGTCCATCACCATCTCCTGGAGTTCACTCAGACTCATGTCCATTGAGTCTGTGATGCCATCCAGCCATCTCATCCGCTGTCATCCCCTTCTCCTCCTGCCCCCAATCCCTCCCAGCATCAAAGTCTTCTCCAATGAGTTAACTCTTCGCATGAGGTGGACAAAGTACTGGAGTTTCAGCTTTAGCACCATTCCTTCCAAAGAAATCCCAGGGCTGATCTCCTTCAGAATGGACTGGTTGGATGTCCTTGCAGTCCAAGGGACTCTCAAGAGTCTTCTCCAACACCACATTTGAAAAGCATCAATTTTTCAGCGCTCAGCCTTCTTCACAGTCCAATTCTCACATACATACATGACTACTGGAAAAACCATAGCCTTGACTAGATGAACCTTTGTTGGCCAAGTAATGTCTCTGCTTTGCAATGTGCTATCTAGGTTGGTCATAACTTTTCTTCCAAGGAAGAAGCGTCTTTTAATTTCATGGCTGCAATCACAATCTGCAGTGATTTGGGAGCCCCCCCCAAAAAGATCTGACATTGTTTCCATTTTTTCCCCATCTATTTCCCATGAAGTGATGGGACCAGATGCCATGATCTTCGTTTTTTGAATGCTGAGTTTTAAGCCAATTTTTTCACTCTCCTCTTTCACTTTCATCAAGAGGTTTTTTAGTTCCTCTTCACTTTCTGCATAAGGGTGGTGTCATCTGCATATCTGAGGTTATTGATATTTCTCCTGACAGTCTTGATTCCAGCTTGTGCTTCATCTAGCCCAGCGTTTCTCATGATGTATTCTGCATATATGTTAAATAAGCAGGGTGACAATAGACAGCATTGACGTACTCCTTTTCCTATTTGGAACCAGTCTGTTGTTCCATGTCCAGTTCTAACTGTTGCTTCCTGACTTGCATATAGGTTTCTCAAGAGGCAGATCAGGTGGTCTGCTGTGCCATCTGTTTCAGAATTTTCCACAGTTTATTGTGATCCACAGAGTCAAAGGCTTTGGCATAGTCAATAAAGCAGAAATGGATGTTTTTCTGGAACTCTCTTGCCTTCTCAGTGATCCAGGTAGAGGTTAAGAGGTACAAATTAATTTTTTGCATGTGGATGTCCAGTTGTCTCATCACCACTTGTAGAAAAATCTTTTCCTTTGCTCTTGAAATGTCTCACTACCACTGTCAAAAATCAGTAAACTATGTCATTATTTCTGTGCTATTAATTCTATTTCACTGACAAATAAGTCTATCCAAATACCCAAGCCACACTGTCTGTGATTACTGTGCCTGTGTAGTCACTGTGAAACCATGAAGTGTAAGTCTTTCAACTTTATTCTCCAAGATTGTTCTGAATATTCTAGACCCCTTGCATTTTCACATGATTTTGCAAGATCAGCTTGTCAATTTCTAGGAGAGAGAAAGGTAGTCGGGACATTGTCTAGAACTGTGTTCTATCATCTGTGGAACAATTTGGTGGTGTCTGCTATAAATACAGTGTGTCATTCTGTTTATTGGATCCACCTTAGCTTTCTTTGGGGGTCTTCTCATTTTCAGTGTATAGGTATTACACTTCTTTTGTTAAACTTATACCCAAGTATTTTACTTTCTTGATGCTATTATAAAGGAAACTATATATATAATTACATTTTCACAGTGTTAGTTGCTAATGTCTAGAAATAGAATTTTTTTTTGTACACTGACTTTATATCTTGTTCAGTCTTCTTGAATTCCTTTATTACTTTTCTTTCCTCCCCACCGCCCCACCCCCCACCCAGTGGATTATTTTTAGGGTTTTTTTCTATATAAAAGATCATGTCACCTACAAAGAGAAGATAGTTTCAGTTCTTCCATCCCAATCTAGATGTCATTTACATATTTCCTTTTCTTGCCCAACTGTCCTGACAAGAGCCTCTAGCAGACTGTTAAACAGAAGTGGTGAAAAATGACACCTTTCTCTCCTTCTAGACATCAGGACAAAAATATTCAGTCTTTCATGTGAGCTGTGGGTTTTTCACAGACACTCCCCAGCAGGTTGAGGAAGTTCCTTTCTATGCCCAGTTTGCTGAGTAGGATTATTTTTAGGGTTTTTTTCTATATAAAAGATCATGTCACCTACAAAGAGAAGATAGTTTCAGTTCTTCCATCCCAATCTAGATGTCATTTACATATTTCCTTTTCTTGCCCAACTGCCCTGACAAGAGCCTCTAGCAGACTGTTAAACAGAAGTGGTGAAAAATGACACCTTTCTCTCCTTCTAGACATCAGGACAAAAATATTCAGTCTTTCATGTGAGCTGTGGGTTTTTCACAGACACTCCCCAGCAGGTTGAGGAAGTTCCTTTCTATGCCCAGTTTGCTGAGTGTCTCTATCATGAAAGGCTGCAGGATTTTGTCAAATGTTCTTTTTGCATCTATTGAGATGTTCATAGGGCTTTGATCTTTTATGTTGTATATTATAATAATTGATTTCTGTATATGTAATCTTGCATTCTTAGGATGAATCCCTTTGGCCATGACATATAATTTTTTATATATGTTGCTGGATTCCACTTGGCAGCATTTGGAGACAATTTATGTCTGTATTTGTAAAGGATATTGGTTTGTACTTTATTCTGTGATGAGTTTGCCTGATTATGATAGCAAAATGGTCTCACAGAATAAGACAGGATGTGTTCCCTCCTATTTCATTTACACTGATTTAGTTGCATAGTATTAAATATGTTTATCATAATAAATATAAATATGCATTACATATAAAATATGTAATAAGCATATATATGTATATATAGTATAAAAATTTAATATATTGTGATTACATTTATACTGACCTTGAAGTATTTTCCATCTTTTACTGTGATTTCTTTTTTGAATCATTTGTAACTTGAGTTTAGTATTTACAGATCTGAAAATTCCCCCAAATTTCTTTGTTATTGCTTTTTAATTTAATTCCATTATGACCAGAAACCATACTTTGACTTTCAATAGTTTTAAATTTATTAAGGCATTGAGCTCAAGTTTATAAAGGCTTGCTTTTGTGTGTCCTAGCACACGGTCCATCCTAGAGAACATTCTGTGTGTGTCTGAGCAGTATGTGTGTTCTGCTGACTGGGTGCAATGTCCCATTCTCTTACATCTAGTCTGCTTATGCTGCTGTCCAAGTCTTCTAGTTCCTTGTTAACTTTCTGCTTTTAAACTTTTATTTACCTGTTTGTGGCCGTGTTGGATCTGATTGCTGTGCAAGGCTTTCTCTAGTTGCGGCGAGTGGGGGCTACTCTCTAGTGGCTCACAGGATTCTCACTGCAGTGGCTTCTCTTGTTGCAGAGCACAGGCTCTAGAGTGTGCAGGTTCAGTAGCTGCAGCTTGCAGGCTCCAGAGCGAAAGCGCAGTAGTAGCTGTACACAGGCTTAGCTGTCCCACAGCACATGGGATCTTCCCAGACCCAGAATCAAACCAGTGTCCCCTACACTGCAAGGCAGACTCTTATTAAACACTGGACCACCAAGGAAGCCCTGCTTAACTTTCCATCCATTACTGAGAGTGGGCTATTAAACTGTTCATGTATTATTGATTTCTCCTTTAAATTCTGTCAGCTTTTTCTTCATGTATTGTGGGACACTGTTGATAGATGCCTGTCTTTAGAAATCTTCCTAGAAGATTGACTCTTTCATTATTATGGCAAGTCCCTCTTTATCTCTACTAACATTTTTAAAGTCTATACTACCTGATATCAGTACAGCTACTCCAGCTCTTTTATGGTTGGTTGAAGTTGTTCTTTTTACTTTCAACATATTAATATCTTTGAATCTGAAGTATGTCTCTTATATACTTAGATTTCTTTTTATCCAACCTGATAATGTCTGCCTTTTGAGTGGATTGTTTAATACGTTCACAGTTAATGTCATTATCCATATGGCTGAACTTACAACTGCTATTTTTCATTGCGTTCTCTATATATCTTGAGTATTTTCTGTTCCTCTATTCTTCCCTTATTGATATTTTTGTAATGGGTGGATTTGTGTCTTAGTGGTGGTTCAAGGGCTTACAATATTATTTTTACTTTCAACATATTAATATCTTTGAATCTGAAGTATGTCTCTTATATACTTAGATTTCTTTTTATCCAACCTGATAATGTCTGCCTTTTGAGTGGATTGTTTAATACGTTCACAGTTAATGTCATTATCCATATGGCTGAACTTACAACTGCTATTTTTCATTGCGTTCTCTATATATCTTGAGTATTTTCTGTTCCTCTATTCTTCCCTTATTGATATTTTTGTAATGGGTGGATTTGTGTCTTAGTGGTGGTTCAAGGGCTTACAATATTTATCTTAAATATCAGAATTTATATTTATATTGATTTAATTCCAGAAGTACAGGAACTTTACTCCTCTATAGCTTCATTCACTCCCCACCTTTTTACATTATTACTGTTATAATCATAGAAGTTGAGAGGAGAGAGATACATTTCTATTGTTACATTAAGTTACTCATTTACTCTTTATTGTTCTCTTCACTCTTTTCTGTAGATGCACGCCCCACATGGTGTCACTCTCTGACTCCAATACAACTTTTGTTTCTACTAGTTTCCTTTGTTCTCAAATATATTTCATTTCTGGATGTCACAGGCTCAACAACATATATACTGTTTTATGCAGTTATTTTAAAGTCAGTCAGAAGAATCAAGGAGAAGAAGCACACAGCTATATTATATTTTATATAGATGAAAAGTGTGTAGTGTGTGAGCGCACGCGTGTCTTCTGTAATATACCTTCACACTGAAGAACACTCTTTAATGTCAGAAGACAGGTCTGTTAGCAACTAATTCTCACAGTTTTGTTTCTCTGAGGATGCCTCTATTCCACTTTCATTTATGAACACTTGTTTTGCTGTATATAAGGTCTCAGTTTGCCGCTTTCATTTCAGTATCTGAATGACGTCACACTGCCTTTTGGCCTCCGTTACTTCTTGATAAGCTTGCTTCTGATATTACTGGGGTTTCCTTGTATGTGAGCATTATTTCTCTCTCACTGCTTTCAAGATTCTTTCTTACCTTTGGCTTTCAACATTTAGACTAAAATATGACTGAGATCTCTCTATTTGCCTATTTGAAGTTCACTAAACTTAAAAAATCCAATGGATGGAGGAGCCTGGTGAGCTGCAGTCCATGGGGTCGCTAAGAGTCGGACAGGACTGAGCGAAGTGACTTCACTTTCACTTTTCACTTTTATGCATTGGAGAAGGAAATGGCAACCCACTCCGGTATTTTTGCCTGGAGAATCCCAGGGATATGGGAGCCTGGTGGGCTGCTGTCTATGGGGTCGCACAGAGTCAGACACGACTGAAGCAACTTAGCAGCAGCAGCAGCAAACTTAGATGTATATATTAGTGGGTTTTTTTTTAATCAAATTTAGGAATTTTTCACCCATTATAATTTCATATATTTTTTCCTATACCTTTTTCTTCCTCCTTTCCTTCTGATACATTTCATGTACATTGATAACTTAATGATACCCCACATTTTTCTGAGGTTCTTACTTCCTTTTTTTCTGTTTTTTCAGAGTACAAAACCTCTACTAATTTATCTTCAAGTTGACTGACAGTTTTTTCTGCCATCTGCCAGAAATCAACTGTTTGACCACTTAGTGCTTTTTTGTCATTTTGATTATTGTACTTTTCAACTCCAGAATTTTGAAATAATTTCTCTTTACTGGTATTCTCAATTTAATGAGACAATATCATCGTATGTTCCTTTATTTTTTAGAAACCATTTTCTTCAGTTTTCTGGAGACATTTAAAATGGTGCTTTGAAATCCATTTCTGTTAAATACAATATCTGAGCCTCCGTGAAAGAAGTTCCTGTTGCCTGTTTGTTTGTATCTCTTATGTGGATCACACTTTTTGCTTCTCTGTATGTCTCATTTTGGTTTCCCAGGTGGTTCACTGGTAAAGAATCGACCTGCCAAGCAGGAAACATGGGTTTGATCCCTGGGTCAGGAAGATCCCCTAGAGAAGGAAATGGCAACCGACTCCAGTATTGTTGCCTGGGAAATCCCATGGACAGATAGACCTCACAGGCTATACTCCATGGGTTTGCAAAGAGTGGGACATGACCTAGCAACTGAAACAACAAACAACAACATGTCTCATTTACTGTTGTTGAAAACTGGACATTTCAGATAACATACTAGGAGCTCTGGGTACAGACCTGTCTCTTTCCAGCCCCAGAACTTACTGTCTTTGTGTTTGTTTTTTCATTTGCTCAGTGACTTGGCTGTACAGCCTTAGGGAAGTGTGTCCCTGAGGGAATGTTCAGCCTGATCTTACTGTACACATCTTCTTATTTTTATCTAAAGGAAAAGCTAAAGAGTGTGCTTCTGCTCCCTTAACCACTTAAAGCTCTCCTCTGAACTATTTTGTGGGTGAGAGGCATTTACAGAATTTCTCCCCACACTGAGCCAGGAACTAGTAACTTTGATTTTCTCTAATCATTCCTGAGAAGGTGCAGCCTGGGCATGCACACAGCTTTCTGATTGCCAGGCGTAACTGACTTTATTTTTAAGCCTGGCTTAGGATTCTTCCCCAGGTAATGTTTGCACAAAGGTGTGTTTCAGAGTCTCATGCAATGAAGATTCCATTTGGTTCTGATGAATCTGTATGAGGTTTGGGGACACCGTTCAAGTACCCTGTGTCCTTGCCCTGATGGCTCCTGAGCAGAGGCAACATGCACGGCCTTCCTGACCTCTAGAGCTAACTGTGATCCCCAGACAGCTCTTCTCAGATGCTTCCTTAGATCTCCATGCTTGCCTGAAACACAGCTTCTGCAAGAGGAATGAAGAAAGTAGAAATGCTGGCTTCCTGCCTCCCCTAGGGCAGAGCCACAGTCACAGACAGAGCCGCAGGCGCACACACCCTGTGGTTAGAATAGAGCCGCTCAGGGCTCAGAAGCCTGGGTCTGAGTTTCAGGAAATTTTCCTGAGTGGCTGTTTCTCCCTCTCCTCTAAGCCCTGAGGACAGCTTCCAGAGACTTTAGATAAGTATTTTTGTTAAAATTCTCACCAGTTAAATTGTTGTTTTACTGGAAGAGGACCTACCAAGCTGCTTGTCTGTCGGTCCAGAAGGTCCAACTTCAAAGAAATTTTTAGCATGATATTTCAGATGGAGTTTCAAGTTACAAGTTTAGTAATTTTAAAAATTCACTTATTAACATAACCAAAAATAAGCAGATATGTTAGATATTTTCCATTATGAACAGTTTTAAAAAAGAAACATATACTTATTTATTTGTTGCTGTTGTTCAGTCACTAAGTTATGTCCGACTCTTTGCGACCCCATGGACTACAGCATGCCAGGCTTCCTGTCATTCACTATCTCCCACAGTTTGCTCAAATTCATGGTCATGGAGTTGGTGATGCTATATAACCATCTCATTCTCTGCTGCCCTCTTCTCCTTTTGCATTCAACCTTCCCCAGCATCAGGGTCTTTTAAGTTTTAAATTAAAAAAACAACAACAACAACTAGAGATACCAACAAGAACATTAATTTTTCTTGTAAGTCTTAAACTTGTGTCCCCAAATAATGAGGAGCATTTTTCAGCTTAGGTCACAGGAAGTACCCTGGGAACAACCAGTCTAATGTCAGCAGCATCACTTCTGCTCTCTTGGGTAGCCCAGAATCTTGTTGCTGTCCATGGTATGGAAACATACATTCCACTATGTAGCACCAAGACAACAAAATTAACTTCAGGCCTAACTTGTCTCAGTTCTCACTCATATGTCCAATGAGAAAAATCTAAAGGCTTTTGCTGGAGGATGAGAAGGACTCACATTCAGTGATGGGAAATGACTGTCAACAGCCCATACTCACAGCCCTGAAACTTCCAGACAGGAGCTTCTCAAACACAGAAGCCTGCTGCTCTACTGCTTGATTTCCTAGGGTTTTAGACAAGATGCAAGGTTAATCCTTGCTCATGATGCTGTTTTCCAAATCCAACACTTATTCCTCTGTACAAGGCCCACTTCCAGCCTCATCTCCTCTCACAGCCACAACCTAAGTCCAGAAATTCACACTATTCAAGAGTCCTGATTGCAGGCAGCACCCACTGTGACAGAACTGGTCAGTGTTGGCTCCCGAAGGAAGCCCCCAAGGACCTCTGTGCTCTCCCTGGCATGGCTGCCACTTGTCTCTGCTGTACTCCCAGCTCCAATGGATAAACTCTGTTCCCACTGGGTCAAGAAAGGCTACAATGCTGAACATAACTGGTGTCCCTGCTTCCCTTCAGGTTCCTGTGTTCTACACTCCTGATAAAACAGTCCCATCATCTGATCAAAGTCTCCCCTCCCTTAGGCATACATGAGTTTTAGTTTCCCACAGATATTACAAAACATAATGTGAATCTTAAGTATATTTTCCAAACCCTTTTTTCAGTGTTGATGTATTGTAATAAACACCCCAGCAGTTAAAACTTAATACCCTTTTCTAATATACCTAGACCAACAAAATTTTAATATCATCATAGTATATGAATACAAAGTCCCAAAGAAATAAACTTCGACATCATGATTAAATCTTCACAATTCAAAGGACAATCAAATATAATATTCCTAGTACATTTAGCAAGGTTCATGGATCATTAGCCTAATTATATTTCCTTTTTATTATGTCATTTGGCATTCTGTTTTTTTGAGCCATCTATTTAGAAAAGCAAAAATAATATTTTGACTAAAAGAAAAAAATTAAAAATAAGTTATTAATGTTCCATTCTTTGCATTGACTGGGTATGCTCTACAAACAGTTTTAGGAAAAGCACCTCCAAAAGTATAATGAATCTTTCAACATCTAAAGCAAATCTAGAATCCACAATATGTATGTTCATCTAACTATAGCTTTGTATTTTGATGTGAGGCTTGCAATAGAAATGCATTATTAAAAGCAGACGGTCCTAAGATGGCAGAGGAATAGGACTGGGAGACCACTTTCTCCCTCACAAATTCATCAAAAGAACACTTCAGCGCTGAGTAAATTTCACAAAACAACTTCTGAATGCTGGCAGAGAACATCAAGCACCCAGAAAAGCAGATCATTGTCTTCAAAAACAGGTAGGAAAAAATATAAAAGACAAAAAAAGAGACAAAAGAGGTGGGGAGGGAGCTCCATCCCGGGAAGGGAGTCTTAAAAACAGAGAAGTTTCCAAACACTAGGAAACACTCTCACTGCGGAGTCTGTGGCAAGCCTTGGAAGCACAGAGGGCAACATAACAGGGAGGAAAAATAAATAAGTAATTAAAACCAACAGATTACGAGCCCAACGGTAACTCCCCCAACAGAGAAGCAGTGCAGATTCCTGCACTCACCAATAGCAAGCGGGGGCTGGGCAGGGAGGCGTGGGCTGCAGTCTTTTTTAAGAATCCGGCCGGAATGCCCCAAGTGTAACCAGAGTGAACTAACTTGGGCTAGCAAACCAGACTGTGGAATAGCTACCACACGAAAAGCTCTAACATAAGACACTGCCAGGACTGTGCACAGAACAAAGAAAGGAACAGAATTAGCTGCAGACCATCCCCCTCCGGTGACAGGCAGCAAGAGCCAGAAGGGCCAGAGAGACATTAACTACCAAACTTCAAGCAAGCTTCTTTTCTAACTAAGACTTCTTGGGGTTCTGGACAGTCATCATCTGCCTAAGAAGGGGCACCAGTTGTACACCCAGAAAACTGAGCAGCAGGGATGGGAAAAGCAATAAGTCACAGCGTCCGCCCTCGCCAAACACCCGAGCTACTCGGACCAGGGAAGGGCACAAAACGCAGGCGCAACCGAGTCTGTGCCTCTGAGGACTACCTGAGTGCCTGAGCCTGAGCGGCTTAGACCTGGGAGGTGCATGCAGCCCAGGGCCGGCCTCGGACGGTTCCCAGCGGAGCAACCTAGAGCCTGAGCTGTGTGTGCCGTGAGTAGGGGCAGGCCCAGCACGGCTGAGACACTGCGAGCATATGCCAGTGTTATTTGTTTGCAGCATCCCTCCCTCCCCACAGCGCACTGAACAAGTGAGCCTAAAAAAAAAAGTGTCCACCACTGCCCCCCGTTGTGTCAGGGCGGAAAACAGACACTGAAGAGACCAGCAAACAGAAGAAGCTAAAACAGAGGGAACCGCCTAGGAAGTGACAACTGCAATAGACTAAAATCGTGTCGTCAGTAGCAGCTACATAGGAAGGGACCTATAGATCTTGAGAAACATAAGCTGGACCAAGGAACTATCCAAAAATAAACTGACCCCACACTGCCCACAACACCATGAGAGAAATTCCCAGATATACCTTTACTATTTTTATGATCATTCTTTTTTTGTTTGTTTTTCTTTTATTTTTCTTAAGGAAGTGACAACTGCAATAGATTAAAATCGTGTCGTTAGTAGCAGCTACATAGGAAGGGACCTATAGATCTTGAGAAACATAAGCTGGACCAAGGAACTATCCAAAAATAAACTGACCCCACACTGCCCACAACACCATGAGAGAAATTCCCAGATATACCTTTACTATTTTTATGATCATTCTTTTTTTGTTTGTTTTTCTTTTATTTTTCTTCTTTTTTATAACATTTTTTACTTTTTAAGTTCTCTATTTCTCCTTTAAATTTATTTTTATAACCTACTACTACTTATCACAAAAAAGACCCTATTTTTAAAGCAAACACCATATATATATATATTTTGTGGTTGTTGTTGTTTAACAATTATTGTGACTTTTTTTTTCTTTCTTCTTCTTCTTTTCCTTAATATTGTATTTTTGAAAATCCAGCCTCTACACTAGACATTTAATCTTTGCTTTTTGGTATTTGTTGTCAATTTTGTACTTTTAAAAACCCAATCTTCAGTACCTATTTTTGAGAGTGAGATTACTGGCTTGACCACTCTCTCCTCCTTTGGACTCTCCCTTTTCTCTACCAGGTTGCCTCTGTTTCCTCCCTCCCCCTTCTTTTCTCTACCCAACTCTGTGAATCTCTGTGTGTTCCAGATGGTAGAGAACACTTACGGAACTGGTTACTGACTGGTCTGTCTCTCTCCTTTTCATCTACCTCTTTTATCCTCCTGGCCACCTCTGTATCCTTCCTCTTCTCTTCTCTTTATAACTCTGTGAACATCTCACTGTGGAGCACACATAGGAAATGATTACTGGCTAGCTTGCTCTCTCCTCTTTTGATCCCACTTCATCTCATTCCAGTCACCTCTAACCACCTCCCCCCCTCTTCTGTTCTCCATGTAACTCAGTGAACCTCTCTGGGTGTCCCTCAATGTGGAGAAACTTTTCACCTCTAAACTAGATGTTTTATCATCGGTGCTGTATAGATGGAGAAGTCTTGAGGCTACTGTAAAAATAAAACTGAAAACCAGAAGCAGGATGCTTAAGTCCAAATCCTGAGAACATCAGAGAACCCCTGACACCAGGGAACAGTAGTCGATAGGAGCTCATCAAACACTTCCATACCTACACTGAAACCAAGCACCACCCAAGGGTCAACAAGTTCCAGAGAAAGACATACCATGCAAATTCTCCAGCAACACAGGAACACAGCTCTGGGCTCCAATATACACGCAGCTCAAAGTTACTCCAAAACAACTGACATCTCATAACTCATTACTGGACACTTCATTGCTCTCCAGAGAGAAGAAATCCAGCTCCACCCTCCAGAACACTGACACAAGCCTCCCTAACCAAGAAAGCTTGACAAGCCACCTGTACAACCCCACCCACAGCAAAGAAACTGCATAATAAAGAGAACTCCACAAACTGCCAGAATACAGAAAGGCCATCCCAAACGCAGCAATATAACCAAGATGAAGAGACAGAGGAATACCCAGCAGGTAAAGGAACAGGAGAAATGCCCAACAAACCAAACAAAAGAGGAAGAGACAGGGAATCTACCTGATAAAGAATTCTGAATAATGAGAGTGAATATGATCCAAAATCTTGAAATCAAAATAGAATCACAGATAAATAGTCTGAAGACAAAGATTGAGAAGATGCAAGAAAGGTTTAACAAGGATCTAAAAGAAATAAAAAAGAGTCAATATACAATGAATAATGCAATAAATGAGATCAGAAACACTCTAGAGGCAACAAATAGAAGAATAATGGAGGCAGAAGATAGGATTAGTGAAATAGAAGATAGAATGGTAGAAATAAATAAATCAGAGAGGAAAAAAGAAAAACGAATTAAAAGAAATGAGGACAATCTCAGAGACCTCCAGGACAATATGAAATGCTCCAACATTCGAATTATAGGAGTCCCAGAAGAAGAAGACAAAAAGAAAGACCATGAGAAAATACTTGAGGAGATAATAGTTGAAAACTTCCTTAAACTGGGGAAGGAAATAATCACCCAAATCCAAGAAACTCAGAGTCCCACACAGGATAAACCCAAGGTGAAACATCCCAAGACACATATTAATCAAATTAACAAAGATCAAACACAAACAACAAATATTAAAAGCATCAAGGGAAAAATAACAAATAACACATAAGGGGATTCCTATAAGAATAATAGCTGATCTTTCCATAGAAACTTTTCAGGCCAGGAGGGAATGGCAAGACATACTTAAAGTGATGAAACAAAATAACCTACAGCCCAGATTATTGTACGCAGCAAGGATCCCATTCAAATATGAAGGAGAAATCAAAAGCTTTACAGACAAGCACAAGCTGAGCGAATTCAGCATCACCAAACCAACTCTCCAACAAATGCTAAAGGATCTTCTCTAAGCAGGAAACACAAAAAGGGTGTATAAACCCAAACCCAAAACAATAAAGTAAATGGCAATGGGATCATAGTGAAAGTGAAGTTGCTCAGTCATGTCCAGCTCTTTGCAATTCCATGGACGGGTGAAAACACAACAACCCAAAACCTATAGGACACTATAAAAGCAGTGCTAAGGGGAAAGTTCATAGCAATACAGGCATACCTCAAGAAACAAGAAAAAAGTCAAACAAATAACCTAACTCTACACCTAAAGCAACTAGAAAAGGAAGAAATGAAGAACCC
>SJYC01041693.1:0-39612 GCA_006408675.1 Madoqua kirkii | reverse complement strand
GGCGCTGCCCTGACGCGCACGCCCGTGGGTGGGAACTCCTGCCCAGCCGTGCAGCTCACCCAGCAGCCCGCTGCGAGCAGCCCGTCCACTCTGATGGGAGCAAGGCTGCGTGCGAGAACAGAGGCGCGCCCAGTCGGGTGCAGTGTGCACACAGGGGCACTCTCCTCAGTTTCCCCGTCGTGTCCCCGTGTGCCCTGCTGACTCCTGCCCACGCAGCTCCTCCCTCGTGGTGATCGCTGCTTCCATCTCGTCTTCACTCTGGCCGCAGTTTTCAGTCTGTTCACTGTCAGCACTGTGCTGAAAACTTGGAAACGCCCCCATCATACACACTTTTTCTTGATCGCTGTGGAATATCAAAACCAGTTATATATGTCTTTAGCCTGCTACTGGTGGCACTGTGGCAAAGAAGCCGCCTGCCAGTGCGGGGACGTGAGAACCGAGGGGCCCATCCCTGGGCTGGGAAGATCCCCGGGAGAAGGAAACGGAAACCCACTCCAGGCTCTTGCCCGGAGAATCCCGTGGACACAGGAGCCTGGCGGGCTGCAGTCCTCAGGGTCGAAAAGAGTCAGACGCCTGAAGGAGTGTAACACAGCATTAGTCACCTCGCGACTAATAGCTGCTTCTATAAAATGGACTTTAATGGCCCAAATGCCTACAGAAATGCACTCATTTGGAATTTTTTAGGTTTTATTTTTTCTAAGACCTTTAAAATCCAGATTGTTTAACCAAAGCACAGATGATAGGAGATGCTTAGAGGTCACTAGTGCATGGACTTACTTTTAAATGGGCGTTTAGGTCCCTTCCCTATCTAAAATTTAGTGCTGCTGAGAATTTGTCTGTGTTCCTCTTTGTACTCCACATCCACCACTGAGGGTGAGGGCAGAGTACGGAGAGTTTCAGCCCTTCAGTGTCTTAGTCCCGTCAGCAGAATGGGGCAGTGCGATTTCAAATACGTGACTGGGGAGTCAAGGAGCAGCTGTGCAGTAGTTCCTAAAATTAAAATTTAAGAATTGGCAATGCTACACAAATGCATATAACAATAACTGAACATTTAGTGTGTAGCTGCTCACCACATCCCTGTCCTGTGAATTGTGTGTGTGTGTGTGTGTGTGTATGCACGCGTGTGTGCCCAAACATGCCTGGGGAGGGGAGGCTGTCTGTGCTCTCGTCTGTGTAAAATGCAAGGGTATATTTTTCACTTTTCTAGACCTCTTCGTACAAGACATGCTCACTGTGAGCGGTCACAGTTTAAACAGAAGATAATGTGTGGAGTGATTATTCATGATATACATTTTTTAATAGCTGGAGTCATGCATTTATATTACTATGTTAAATATTTAATTGCACAGTATTCAGTCTATGCTGAGCAATCTTTGTTATGTAATATTCCATACATGCCACATACAAAGGACTGTTGAGAATAACAATTTACCTCCGTGACTTACTATACACAGTGCACGTTTCCAGCAAGCTTCCTGTATGAGCCCTCCCCACACCCTACAGCGTGTTTCATTGTACTTTGTTTTTATACATAAATGTTCATATAAACATTCACATAAGTGTGTGCTGCCCTGTATACCTTCATGTAGTCTGCTTTTCCTCTCAATATTCATGTTTTACCATGCTGATGTGTGCACACCTAGTTCATTTGAAGTTCTGTATAGAATATAGTTTTAATACTGTACCACACTAGGTATAGCTATCCTCCTCTTGAGTACACGTCTCGTGGGAACTCTTGGTGGGTGTAAGGCTGGAGAGTGCTTTTAGAAGGTGACTTGATAATGGAAAAAAGCCTAAAAAAATTTTTTTAAGTCATTAATTCCAACTCCTAAGATTCCCTCAAGATAATTACTATCCAACAGTGCTATCAGTAAAAGCTAAAAATGAAATAATCTACTTGTTTAACAACAGGAACCAGTTGAAGTGCAGGCTAACGCAGGCAGCAGTGCTGGTGAATGTCAGCGGTGGTGGGGGGTGTTTTCTTCAGCATTTGCGCACCGATACTTTCCCTGTTGTTTTTACAATGCACTTATGCCTTATGCCATAATTTCTGTTTGTTTGTTTTTTTTTAACTTTTCATCTCAAAACTCGTGGGCCTTTTACACTATGAATTTGAGAAGTAATTCTCCCGTGATTTCTGGTTCTTTTATGGTCGGACTTTCGGCATTGTAAATCATTGATAGATTTGGAGTTCATGTAGTGTGACACTGCGGATGATTTTTTCTCCCGAAGGACGACTATTTATTGTGTAAGACAACTTTTGCACATTTATTTGAGATGCAGTGTTCATCACATATCAAATTCACTTATACATTTGGGCCAATTTTTGAATTTTCTATTTTGTAAAATTGATTTTTCTGTCCATATTTGTATCACCAGGAGGTAACTTATTGAGGCTTTATAATATGTTAGATGGAGGTTTTCACCCTTATTTTTCCTGTTTCACACATTTTCTTCTAGCCTTTCTTGCTTATTTTTCCAAATGAATTTGAGGACTGCTTTATTTAGTAAAAAAAAAATACTTGTTAGACTTAAAAGAGGGTATGAACTTGATTTCATTTTTTAAAAAGTAGAAAAACTATCCTAAGAAAATTGAAAAGACAAATGACAAAGAGGAAATCAATGTAACTTGTAGAAAAGTTAGGAAAAAGATTATAAATCAGCAAGAAACAGAGAAATACCCTCCCTAAATAGACAAATATTTAAAAAAAGCTTTGACAGAAATGGAAGGATATTAATATTACTCTTCATAAAAGAACAGAAGTGCACTGAGAGCTTCAAGTGAAGAAGCTGGTGTTGGAGTTGCATCTGTGTAAACAGAAACGGGGGAAATGTTTAGAGCGTGTTTCTACACTGAATGCCAGCACGTGGATCTAGGATCCCCTCCTGAGGGGAAGGGAAACTGAGATGAAGGCCACGACTTCCTGCTTTTCTGCTAGAGGCTGCAGCAGGGGAGAGAACCCACCTCAGCCTGTGTTCCTTCCAGACTGTTGCTGTTCAGTTGCTAAGTCCTTTTAAGATCCTTTAGATCGCCGTGATTTTAAATTTAAGATTTTTGAGAGTTTAAGATTTCTCAATCTCAGAGTGAATTTAATTTATTAGGAAAATGATCACCAAATAAGGATTTTCAATTTATTTCCTTTGTCTGGTACAGGATACAGTTTGTTAATGCTTAATTGTGTATGACAAAAATGAAATTATAACAAACTTGTAACTTCTATTTAGTAGATTCTTTTCATTAAAATCACTTTTTTAATCTTTTAGTGAACAACCCTATACCTTCCAATTTGAAATCTGAAGCAAAAAAGGCTGCTAAAATTCTAAGAGAATTCACAGAAATAACTTCCAGAAATGGACCTGATAAGATCATCCCTGGTAGGTGAATAATATACGTACTTTCCACTTGTACATTTGCTTTGCTTCCCAAATTATCTTCTCAACCCCTGACTGCACACAGGTCCTGAGACCAGCTCTGCTCTGGGCCTGTGTCCGCGCCGGGCTCTGGGCGGCCTCCTCTCCCACCCGCCTTTCCGCTCCTTTCTCCTTTTGTGAGTATCCCGTGCCCTTTGCCAGCACCACTTCCCTCAAACTCACAGGTCCTTGTCCTCAGTTTCTGAGGACTTTGCAAACTCACTAGCTAACGCATAAATAAATTTTAAATTTGTGTTTCTTTCTTTCTAGATAAGATAGTTATACCTTACAGTGGTTTAAGAAGACTAACCACTGATTTCCAGTACAACCAGAAATTTGTATTCCTGGGGTCCAAAACCTCAGTTCCTAAGCTCCCTTAAACCTGCTGAATCAGACTCCATGATTCTCCTGTAGTCAGGCGGGCCACACGAGACCTGGTCCAGAGGCAAGCCTTTGGGAACCACTGTCTGTCCATTACTACTACCCACTGTTTCTAAAAGGTGTTTCAGAAAATACTTGTTTGATGCTGAGAGACTCGTATGCAAATGGGCTTGGGCAGGCGAATTTCCCTCTTAGTGCAGGACTGACATCCTTCATTAAAGAAAGGAATTTAATTTCTTAAGCTAGATTTTCTGAAGTTATTTAACAGTCTTTAAATGTTTTTAAAAATTACAAATTTGTTATTATAATAATAATACTAATTGGTCTTATTTTGGCCTAGCCACTCCTCTCATCTTAAGAAAACGGGGCTTTTTAGAGCACTGATGGTCCGTGCAGACTGGGCAACACTGGCCTCACCTGGGAGCTTGTTAGGATCACAGGACCTCAGGCTCCTCCTAGACCTTTTTTTTTTTAACTTTTCATCTCAAAACTCGTGGGCCTTTTACACTATGAATTTGAGAAGTAATTCTCCCGTGATTTCTGGTTCTTTTATGGTCGGACTTTCGGCATTGTAAATCATTGATAGATTTGGAGTTCATGTAGTGTGACACTGCGGATGATTTTTTCTCCCGAAGGACGACTATTTATTGTGTAAGACAACTTTTGCACATTTATTTGAGATGCAGTGTTCATCACATATCAAATTCACTTATACATTTGGGCCAATTTTTGAATTTTCTATTTTGTAAAATTGATTTTTCTGTCCATATTTGTATCACCAGGAGGTAACTTATTGAGGCTTTATAATATGTTAGATGGAGGTTTTCACCCTTATTTTTCCTGTTTCACACATTTTCTTCTAGCCTTTCTTGCTTATTTTTCCAAATGAATTTGAGGACTGCTTTATTTAGTAAAAAAAAAATACTTGTTAGACTTAAAAGAGGGTATGAACTTGATTTCATTTTTTAAAAAGTAGAAAAACTATCCTAAGAAAATTGAAAAGACAAATGACAAAGAGGAAATCAATGTAACTTGTAGAAAAGTTAGGAAAAAGATTATAAATCAGCAAGAAACAGAGAAATACCCTCCCTAAATAGACAAATATTTAAAAAAAGCTTTGACAGAAATGGAAGGATATTAATATTACTCTTCATAAAAGAACAGAAGTGCACTGAGAGCTTCAAGTGAAGAAGCTGGTGTTGGAGTTGCATCTGTGTAAACAGAAACGGGGGAAATGTTTAGAGCGTGTTTCTACACTGAATGCCAGCACGTGGATCTAGGATCCCCTCCTGAGGGGAAGGGAAACTGAGATGAAGGCCACGACTTCCTGCTTTTCTGCTAGAGGCTGCAGCAGGGGAGAGAACCCACCTCAGCCTGTGTTCCTTCCAGACTGTTGCTGTTCAGTTGCTAAGTCCTTTTAAGATCCTTTAGATCGCCGTGATTTTAAATTTAAGATTTTTGAGAGTTTAAGGTTTCTCAATCTCAGAGTGAATTTAATTTATTAGGAAAATGATCACCAAATAAGGATTTTCAATTTATTTCCTTTGTCTGGTAGGATACAGTTTGTTAATGCTTAATTGTGTATGACAAAAATGAAATTATAACAAACTTGTAACTTCTATTTAGTAGATTCTTTTCATTAAAATCACTTTTTTAATCTTTTAGTGAACAACCCTATACCTTCCAATTTGAAATCTGAAGCAAAAAAGGCTGCTAAAATTCTAAGAGAATTCACAGAAATAACTTCCAGAAATGGACCTGATAAGATCATCCCTGGTAGGTGAATAATATACGTACTTTCCACTTGTACATTTGCTTTGCTTCCCAAATTATCTTCTCAACCCCTGACTGCACACAGGTCCTGAGACCAGCTCTGCTCTGGGCCTGTGTCCGCGCCGGGCTCTGGGCGGCCTCCTCTCCCACCCGCCTTTCCGCTCTTTTCTCCTTTTGTGAGTATCCCGTGCCCTTTGCCAGCACCACTTCCCTCAAACTCACAGGTCCTTGTCCTCAGTTTCTGAGGACTTTGCAAACTCACTAGCTAACTCATAAATAAATTTTAAATTTGTGTTTCTTTCTTTCTAGATAAGATAGTTATACCTTACAGTGGTTTAAGAAGACTAACCACTGATTTCCAGTACAACCAGAAATTTGTATTCCTGGGGTCCAAAACCTCAGTTCCTAAGCTCCCTTAAACCTGCTGAATCAGACTCCATGATTCTCCTGTAGTCAGGCGGGCCACACGAGACCTGGTCCAGAGGCAAGCCTTTGGGAACCACTGTCTGTCCATTACTACTACCCACTGTTTCTAAAAGGTGTTTCAGAAAATACTTGTTTGATGCTGAGAGACTCGTATGCAAATGGGCTTGGGCAGGCGAATTTCCCTCTTAGTGCAGGACTGACATCCTTCATTAAAGAAAGGAATTTAATTTCTTAAGCTAGATTTTCTGAAGTTATTTAACAGTCTTTAAATGTTTTTAAAAATTACAAATTTGTTATTATAATAATAATACTAATTGGTCTTATTTTGGCCTAGCCACTCCTCTCATCTTAAGAAAACGGGGCTTTTTAGAGCACTGATGGTCCGTGCAGACTGGGCAACACTGGCCTCACCTGGGAGCTTGTTAGGATCGCAGGACCTCAGGCTCCTCCTAGACCTAAGGAGCCAGAATCTGCATGATCACAGGGTCCCCAGCGAGACAGACGCACGCGAAAGTCCCAGGAGCACTGCACAGGACCTGAAGGAAGCTCCACCAGAAAATCGGAGTGTTCTTAGCTCTGTTCTGAAGCAGGAGGTAGAAGGCATTTCTTGATATATATCAGCTACGCATCAGGCTAGCCCAACTTACAGATAAAGTGTGCTTCCTGCCATAAAAATACCTGGGTGTGGATTATTTATTTCTCAAGGATTCTGGCCAGCAGAATTCTGTCTTGCCTTTTCTGCCTTTCACTGGCTGTCACTTGGAAATGAAAATCTGTTTACTTAGGAGCCTTAGGAAGAAGAGCTTGCTTCCAAGGTATACAGACTGCAAGTGGAGGGGTGGGGGTGGGGGCAGGAAGGCCCAGCTGCCAGGGGACCGAGCCTTGCCTTTCCGTGGGACGTGGATGGAGGGGCGCTATGTTTACACTGAAACCGAGGAGCTCTGTCATGAAACAGGAGATGAAGTCTCAAAGCGTTTTAAAACAGAATGCCCAGACCTTCAGACCTCTAGGCTGTGAGTTCACAGTTTTCTGGTTTGAAGGCTCTGAGATCTGAGACTGAATTTAGAGAGTAAATTTGCCATCGATCCACCCTCGTTACGAATGAGCTAAGTGGACAATTATTTAGTGGCTATTGGTAGTTTACTGTCCCTAAACTTGGGTGGATAAGGTTTTAAAAACACACCTGACATTTGACATGTGTTCATTAAAAAAATCTACCTTTGTTCTATCTAATGTTTCTGAACAGAGGCAGTGCTGACTAGGAGCGCTGAGTGCGGCCTGTGAGGTGTTGATGTTCTGCCGGCTGCGCCGCATAAACAAGGCTCCCGGGTGTAACGAAACTGCCCGTTATCACTACCTTGTTACACCCGTTGGAGCTGGAACTCAGGCACCCTTAGCAGGCCGCCCTCTGAACAGCCTTCCTTCTAACCCTTGCTTCAGTACCAGTGGCTGCAGAGACAATCTCTGTCCCCTTCCTTGTGTCTTTGGTTGAATCATCTCTGAGGGTCTGTTATTTAAATTTTGAAATGGTATGCATAACTATATTCAAAATTTAGTGTCTCCTAAGGATACATACAAAGTCTTTTTTGTGTATTTGAGTACACTATATGGTTTGACTTCTTCAAAATTATATATGACTAAAATGATGAAAAACTACCTTAAAAGTAGTATTGAGTTCCAAGAATAATTTCAATCTTAAGGCTTCCTTTGTTATTTGAAAGATGTACTATTGTGTACATAAATCCACCGAATAGTGAGACACTGTGTTTAGTGGGACCTATGTAATAACCTTCCTTTTATGGAATGAATTTCCCTGAAATGTGAATAAACCCATATTTTGTAAATGGAATTATATTTTCAGTGCTTAGTTATGTCTTATTCAAATACTTATCAAATCATTTTATAAAGTTAAAAACCTTTTTTAAGTGGCAAAATCATTAAATTTTTCTGGGTTTGAATCCAGGTTTTCATATTATTAGCAGGTGAGCCCAGTGATACGGCTGTTAGCTCACACACTGTGTATCAGTCACTGTTTGAGTTTATCCTTAATACTCTGTAGATCTTAATTTCTTTGAATAAATTAGAAAATTATACATTATGTTCTAAATTAATTGAAATATCCAAATTATTTGTCCTTCTACTAGACATCAGCACAGTCTCATCCCAAGCTCTCATTTCCTGTGGTCGTTGCAGAATTTCTGAGCACCTCTCCTGGCGGGTTAGGGCCGCCAGAGGCCTCGGGCTCTCCCGGGGCGGGCTCTCCCCAGTTCCCTGAGCCTCTAGGACCAGGGGGACCCAGTCCGGGAAGCTCGTGCTCAGGTCTGACCCATCCGGTGCACACTGCCCTCCTCTTTTGCAGCGCACGTCATCGCCAAAGCCAAGGGCCTCGCGATCCTGTCGGTGATAAAGGCTGGCTTTCTGGTCACTGCGAGAGGAGGCAGCGGGATCGTGCTGGCGCGCCTTCCCGACGGAAGTAAGTCCGTGGGTCTGAACGCGGGGAGCAGAGGCCGTGCTTGGTCCCTTTCGCTGTGAGCCGCGTCCAGGGCTTTCTGGCCCACGGCGGCCTCCCGCGGGCGGCTCCCTGGGGTGGTGGGCTGGCCGGGGCCTCCGGGAACTCCAGAAGGGGCGCCCCCGCCTTTCCATGTTTTCTCGTCTTTCCGTGGAGCAGATACTAAACGTTGACACTATATTTCTCTTGCCAAATACGCATTCTTAGTGCTCAGCTTCAGGGTACTGCTTTCTTCTTTTTTATGGAAGCTGATAAGGTGAAAGGCCGCGTGTAAGCTTTCCCCGCATTTTTCCAGCCGAGACCTTAAAAACTGAAACGTTTTAAAGAATATCCATCCCCAGGGCAGAATCATATCAAGATCAGTATAATTTGGTTTTACTTTCTGGTGTGAAATCTAATACCTGATTTTTCAGACATGACGTCAACATACATTTGCCTTGAATCTCAAGAACCAACATTTATCATATTTGAAATGTGTGTGGGTATGGGCTCCCTTCGTGACTCAGTTGGTAAAGAATCTGCCTGCCATGCAGGGCACCAGGGTTCGATTCCTGGGTTGGGAAGACGCCCTGGAGAAGCAAATGGCAACTCCAGTATTCTTGCCTGGAGAATCCCACAGACAGAGAAACCTGGTGGGCTATAGTCCATGGGGCCGCTAGAGTCAGACACGATTTAGCGACTAAACCACCCCCAGGCGTGTCGTGACATCTAAAAGCCTTTTTATATGTATTTAACATTAGCTGTTCAGTTATATAATTGAACACATTTTTTTCTGCTAATGTGTTAATGTGTTGGGCTGCCCTTGGCTCAGCTGGTAAAGAATCCGCCTGCAATGCAAGAGGCCTGGGTTTGATCCCTGGGTTGGGAAGATCCCCTGGAGAAGGGAAAGGTTACCCACTCTAGTATGCTGGCCTGGAGAATTCCATGGACTGTATAGTCCATGGGGTCGCAAAGAGTCAGACACAACTGAGCGACTTCACTTCACTTCTGTTAATAGCTCTTTTTAGTGTCAATAATTTAATTTTCTGCTGAGAGAGAACATGGGCCGTCTACTTGCAGTGGATAAACCTGGGTGTTTGTGGGGTGCACAGCTCTGGAACATGTGTTGGTGGATTTACTATCCCCTGTGAAGTGTCCCCACAGTAAATGAGAGTTTGCCTCCGAGTTTGTACTTTAGATTTCATAGCTCCAGACTTGGCTATGAAACAAAAATGACAAAATTCTCTTTTTCTCAAGAGAAGACGCGTTTCCCAAATTTTCATAGGCAGATTCTCAGCAGTACAACCAGACAAGTAGGCACATTCAAGCTGAGTCCACTGTTAGGCTCCAGGCTTGCAAGAAGCCCCCATCTTGCCCTGCAGGTCAGCGCTGTGGTGGACAGGCGCCTGCAGAAGAGAGGAGGAGCTATCCCCCCTGGGGCTCCTCCCCCCTGGGGCTCCTCTCAGAACCTCAAGGGGACCCCCCACTGGCTCAAGCACCCGAGTTTCTCTCTCCCATCTTCCCAATTATCTAGTGGTCACTCCACAGAGAGTATTTCAAAAACCAGCTAGTGGGGCAAGCAGACCCCCGGATCCTGGCCAGGTGGGTGGTCCTTAAACAGAGACAGTCCCTAACAGAGGAAGTGGAAAACAACTTTGGGGTTACGAGACATTAACTTCTATAGTCAACCTGCCCCCCCCCACCCCGGCCAAACCCAGACAGATGAGTTCTGGATGTATTCAGGCACCAGCATGTCATCCAGGGTGCATGACAGCAAGAGAAGCTAGGCTCGGGATGCCAGCTCCCTGAAGCACTCCATCAAGACCACCCCGTCCCCCCAGTTACTTTTCTCTAGACTTGTTTAACATAATTGTGTCTACATCAGGAAATATGCACAAATAGTCTTGAAATGTGCCATATCATGGCAAATGGAGCCATTTCACTTAGCTTCCAAATGTCAGGAGTGTGTCTTGTCAGAATTTTAACCATCTTGGATTGCTTATCTGTTTCTTGTGCTTCTTCTAGGCACAAAGGGTGTAAAAACAGGGTTTTGCCCTCAGAGACTTACAATAGAAGCAGTTTAGTATTGTGTTACCCTTAGAAGTGATTATTTTGAATCCTCTTGCTCTCATATCTATGCTAAAGTTCTAACTAAAAACTAGAATTCCAGCTCAATTATTTTGCAAAACATAAATCATCATGAAATTATCAAATGCTATGCATAGTTAATCAGTGAGAATTCAATAGTTTGGTATTATACATATTTATAGGGAAAGATTGCAAAGCATAGACTTGTAAGACTATGTAAGCTCATAATACATATCTAACACCTTTTAAACATTCGTGTCCATCTCTGTGCGACCCCATAGATAGCAGCCCACCAGCCTCCGCCGTCCCTGGGATTCTCCAGGCAAGAACACTGGAGTGGGTTTCCATTTCCTTCTCCAGTGCATGAAAGTGAAAAGGGAAAGGGAAGTCATTCAGTCGTGTCTGACTCTTCACGACCCCATGGACTGCAACCTACCAGGCTCCTCTGTCCATGGGATTTTCTAGGCAAGAGTACTGGAGTGGGGTGCCATTGCCTTCTCCCATAATACATATCTAACACCTTTTAAACATTTTTAACTTAAAAAATTATATATATTTATTAAAGAACATTTTAAAACATAGGCAAAAATGCCAAAGTCTCATTATTTTAAAAATAAACACCATTCATTCACATTTTAGCATCTTTCCTCTCTATATTTATATGTCAAGGAGTTTTATTGTAGAGTAATTGCTTCTTTGTTTCTGTTAGAGTGGTCTGCGCCTTCAGCCATCGGGATAGCTGGGCTTGGTGGCGGATTTGAACTAGGAATAGAGGTGAGTGAGTGATGTGTGTACGTACAGTTGACGTACTCTCTAAAAGCAGCTGTTTTTGTTTTACCACCTGTAGAAATTGTTCCCCTTTATTTTCTTGAATCTCTGCCTAAAACTATATAATGTTTATCATTTGTCTCTTTTTCTGTCCTTGGCTGTAGAGTTTCTTCCATTTGCCATCTCCTGTGTTCCCATCTTTAGCACATCTGAAGAGCAGTTATTCTCAGATCTGACAAAATTTAATTGGCAGCTTCTGGCTTCTGATTGCAGTTGTGGGTGCAAACAGCTTAATGTTATGTATCATCATTTGTGGCAAAATCCAGTTTGTGTTACTACTAATGTTCAAATTACTTCAAATTTTTAAAGTACAAATTGTCTTTGTATTATTTCATTTTGTAATTATGGTTTCTATCAAATGGACTAGAAATTACACCAGTACACACGCCTTTTCAGAGGTCTCCAATAGCGAGCATCTGCCTGATATTAATCTGTCATCTGTTGTTTTACTGCTGCTGCTGCTGCTGCTGCTAAGTCGCTTCAGTCGTGTCTGACTCTGTGCGGCCCCATAGACAGCAGCCCACCACGATCCCCCGTCCCTGGGATCCTCCAGGCAGGAACACTGGAGTAGGTTGCCATTTCCTTCTCCAGTGCATGAAAGTGAAAAGTGAGAGTGAAGTCGTTCAGTCGTGTCTGACCCTCAGCGACCCTATGGACCGCAGCCTACCAGGCTCCTCCATCCGTGGAATTTTCCAGACAAGAGTACTGGAGTGGGGTGCCATTGCCTTCTCCGTGTTTTACTGCTAGTGATTAGTAAATCAAATCTCCTAATGTTCCCGAATTCTTCTCAAATTACAGCCAATTTCTTCCTAAGCTCTGCGTTTATGAATTTGCTCTTTTGCCATAGTTTAAAATGACCTTGGGCTTCCCAGGTGGTGGTGGTGGTAAAGAACCTGCCTGCCAGTACTGGTTAGACATAGGAGACGTGGGTTCAGTCCCTGGGTCAGGAAGATCTTCTGAAGAAGGAAATGACAGCCTGCTTCAGCATTCTTGCCTGGAGAATCCTGTGGCAGGGGAGCCTGGCAGACTGTAGTCCATGGAGTCACAAAGCGTCGAACATGACTGAAGCGACTTAGAACCCACACATGAGGAATTATTTCCACTACTGCTTTTTTTTTTTTTCATTTTTATTTGCCCTTTACTTGCTGCTGCATAAATCTGTATTATAAAAAGAGGAACATATTTTAGTTTTGCTATTACAACTGCTTCTTTGTTGTGAGTACAGGTCTCCAGCATTGCAGGCAGACGCTTTACCATCTGAGCCAGCAGGAGAGCCCTTACTCACGATGAAACCAGCCTTCAGCAGCATGGCACTCGCACGCAGAGCGTGTTCCAGCATCTGCTGTGCACCCCTGCTCACACCTCCTGGCACTGTGCCCACATGTCCCTGTTGCCACTGCCCTCTGACCCCAGATTTTGGGTCTCCATCTCAAATAACATTTGCTCGTATCTGCCATCTTTGGGAAATTTGGGGCTTCCCTGGTGGCTCAGATGGTAAAGAATCTGCCTGTAATGCAGGAGACCTGGCTTCAGTCCCTAGGTTGGGAAGATCCCCTAGAGAAGCGGATGGCTACCCACTCCAGTATTCTGGCCTGGAGAGTTCCATGGACTGATTAGAGGAACCAGAGATCAAAATGCCAACATCCATAGGATCATCAAAAAAGCAAGAGAATTCCTAAAAAACATCTACTTCTGCTTTATTGATGATGCCAAAGCCTTTGACTGTGTGTATCAGAACAAACTGAAAAATTCTTAAAGAGATGGGAATACCAGACCACCTGACCTGCTTACTGAGAAATCTGTATGCAGGTCAAGAAGCAACAGTTAGAGCTGGACATAGAACAACAGAAGTGGATATTTTTCAAAGTTAATAGATATTTTCCACGTACAGTATTTAGATTCTAGAGTTAATTTCTATACAGACACGAGACTAAGTTGTGTTCACAGTTTCCACAGTTCAGCCACTCAGTCGTGTCCAACTCTTTGCAACCCCATGGACTGCAGCACAAAAGGCCTCCCTGTCCATCACCAACTCCTGGAGCTTGCTCAAACTCATGTCCATCGAGTCGGTGATGCCCTCTAACCGTCTCAGCCTCTGTTGTCCCCTTCTTATTGGCTCCAAATTGGGAAATGAGTACATCACAACTGTATATTGTCATCCTGCTTATTTAACTTATATGCAGAGTACATCATGCAAAATGCCAGGCTGGATGCAGCACAAGCTGGAATCAAGATTGCCAAGAGAAATACCAGTAACCTCAGATATGCAGATGGTACCACCATTATGGCAGAAAGTGAAGAAGAACTAAAGAGCCTCTTGATGAAAGTGAAAGAAGAGAGTGAAAAAGTTGGCTTAAAACTCAACATTCAGAAAACGAAGATCATGGCAGCCGGTCCCATCACTTCATGGCAAATAGTTGGGGAAACAGTGGAAACAGTGAGAGATTTTATTTTCTTGAGCTCCAAAATCACTTCAGATGGTGACTGCAGCCATGAAATTAAAAGACACTTGCTCCTTGGAAGAAAAGTCATGACCAAAAAGCAGAGACATTACTTTGCTGACAAAGGGCCATCTAGTCAGGGCTGTGGTTCTTCCAGTGGTCATGTACGGATGAGAGCTGGACCATAAAGAAAGCTGAGCACTGAAGAATTGATGCTTTTGAACTATGGTGTTGAGAGTTCCTTGGATTGCAAGGAGATCAAACCAGTCAATCCTAAAGGAAATAAATCCTGAATATTCATTGGAAGGACTGATGCTGAAGCTGAAGCTCTAATACTTTAGCCACCTGATGGGAAGAACTGACTTATTTGAAAAGACCGTGATGCTGGGAAAGACTGAGGGCAGGAGGAGAAGGGGACAACAGAGGATGAGACAGTTGGATGGCATCATCCACTCGACAGACATGAGTTTGAGCAAGCTCCGGGAGTTGGTGATGGACAGGGAGGCCTTTTGTGCTGCAGTCCATGGGGTTGCGAAGAGTTGGACACGACTGAGTGACTGAACTGTGGAAACTTTGAACACAACTTAGCCTCATGTCTGTATAGAAATTAACTAGAATCTATTTAAATACTGTACATTGAAAATACATATTAACTTTGAAAACTATCCACTTCAAATAGAGATCAGACTGTCCTAGGAGTTTGTGCCTCTTGAATATGACCTGGCTTTGCTTCCCCAAGCACAGCTGTAAGGTTAGAGTCATCAGTCGCTTTTCAGTGCTAGGAAGAGGCCTAGCTGGTCCCCCAGGAAGCATCTCAGACCTGGACTGGAGTCTGTTTCCCTTCTGGGTGCACCCCTGAGCCAGGATGAGTGAGGAAGCTGGCAGAGCTCCTGCTGCTGGCCGCTCTTGTCAGCCCGGCTCTGGTCCCAGGGAAGCGCAGCAGAGCCGTGGCCGGGGGCGCTGCAGTGCTGTAAGGTTAGAGTCATCAGTCGCTTTTCAGTGCTAGGAAGAGGCCTAGCTGGTCCCCCAGGAAGCATCTCAGACCTGGACTGGAGTCTGTTTCCCTTCTGGGTGCACCCCTGAGCCAGGATGAGTGAGGAAGCTGGCAGAGCTCCTGCTGCCGGCCGCTCTTGTCAGCCCGGCTCTGGTCCCAGGGAAGCGCAGCAGAGCCGTGGCCGGGGGCGCTGCAGACCCACGCCCCAGAGTCTGCATTCCCCTGGGCGTCCTGGTCCTCCTTCTGGTGTTCTTCCAGCAGACACTCGCTGTCGATGAGACAGAGTGCTTGACACCAGCTCCAGTCTGGAGAGCTTCTTGTCTGGCCCTTATCTGAATTGTGAGTCCTTCGTACCTATGTCCTTAGATTGACCAAGTATCACCCACAAGCAGACTCACAAAATAAGTCTGTTTCTGTAAAGCGCTGGTATCAGTGGTTCAGACTATCAAGTATTTGTTGAATACTTTAATTATCTGCCATTCTGTTTTAGAATGGAATAGTTAGCAATAATAGTTAATAGTCTCATAAAATGCTCACATACCTTCTTGCAGAATCATTTCCATACCATAGTCATGAGGGATGTCATTGTGTAGATCACTGAGTTGCGTTACCCCGCCGGTGGAGACAGGCTGGTATTCAGAGGGAGGCCTCTGGCCCCAGACAGCTGTGAGCTGTCTGCAACCCTGGATGCTGGTTCCCTCATGAGACATCTCGTCTGGGCCGCCTGTCACAGGCGAGGAGAGGGAGGCTCAGAGACACCGAGCCCTGTGTGCTTGGTTCCAGGGCTGCTCCCGGGGCCCCATCTGGTCTTGCCTGTAACTGCTGTCCCTGTAACACACTGTGGATCTGAGGGCACACGTGAGGTCAGCAGGGTGCCTGCCTCCTTGAGGATATTTAAGTGCTGAGAGATGCTCAGCGCCGTGCAGAGGTGGTGTGTGGTTGTTTCTGATTGGTTTCCCTGGAGACAGAGCCTGAGGTGGGACTCAGGGCACAGATGGTTTACTGAGCAAGTGTTCTCGGGGGGACTGTAAGGGGTCCAGGGAAGCAGAGACAGAAGGAGAAGCTTCCAGGCAAGGCTGTCGTCCCTGGTAAACTCACCATGGTCTGCTGACAGGGAGAGGAGGCAAGTCCGAGGACAGAAGCCACCCAGCCGGTGTCTGGGGGTGGCTGCTGAGTGGGGTGCGGGGCTGGAGGAGCCGGTGCTGCCCCTGCCTGTGGCCAGAGCCCTCTCCTGAGGCCAGGCCCCAGCGAGTGTCTGCCCTCCGTGCTGCCTCCCACAGGTGGTGACCCCTTCCGTGCATGTGGAATGTGGATTTGGCCACCGGGAAGTCTAGATTGACCTCTGCTCTGGAATCTAGAGCAGGATAAGGTGATGAAGTCCTTCATGGGACTGTCGTGTTTTGACAGGATTCGTTTGCCTTTATTAGCTTGGACATTTGTTAAATATACAGACTGGCACTGGTCCACTTGAGACAACTGCTGAGAATTCCCAAGGTTGTGTAACTTATACAAAACCACCAAACACAACAACAACAAGCAAAAGTTTAAGAGTCAGTGGAGTCAGGAAAGATAGTGCGAAGATCTAGTTTAAATGCTGGTAATATTTTCTTTCCAGGACAATCATAGCAGAGGCCAGAGCTCTGAAAACCCCAATACCACGGATTTTCCCATTGTTTGTCGTTTACCGAAAGCCGGAGTCCACACAGGGCCATTGAGTGTGATCAGCTCCGCCCGAGACTAACGTGAGAAAAGTGGTTCAGTCTTTGCCAGGAGAATTCGGATGAACTCTGCTTTAATGATGAGAAAGGCTAGATCTAGGCTGAAGCTGAGAAGCTACTGTTAGAGATCAGCGCTCAGTGCCTGAGTCCCCTAAGGCTGCTGTGCAGGAGAGGATCTGCTGGTGTGAGGAGTGGAAGGCGCTGGGAGCCTCTCAAGCCTGGCGTGGCTGTTGGGGCTGATGGTGCCCTGAGTGAGAGTGTGCAGCTTGTCACCCACAGGAGGAGGCTTTCCAGGGCAGTGGGGCAGACTCCTGAGCAGAATGGCTGGAGAGATGGAAAAAAGACCGTCTGAGCTTCTGCAGAGGGTGGAGGAGGTGGGGGCAGGTCTCGCCAGAACCGCAGGTGGAGCTCTGGCCTTTCTCCCCAGGTCGCCTGGATGCCGGGCTCCATCACAGGGCTGCATCCGGGACTCGGGTCCTCGGTGGTAAACGTCTGAGGGCAGAGGGCAGGGTGTGTGGGGCAGGGGGGCGGGGAGCCGTGGCCGGTGGCCCCTGAGAACACTTTTCCCTAGCTTTTCCTGTGTGATTTTTTAAAATTCTTGTTTAAGAATTGGATTTAATTATAAAACTTTCATTTTATTTACAAGTTAATTGTATCTTAATTAAAACTTCTTAAGAAGCCCTTGTCACATTCTCAGCTGACAGTCTCATGGGGCTTATGTGCTCCGCTGCTCCAGTTTTCTTTCAGGAAGTCCATCCTGCTTTTCATCCTAAGCTGTGGAAATACGCGGAGAGCCACTGGCCTGTTGCCTCTCTTCAGACTGTGGAGCTCTGGGCCTGACTCTCTGTCTAACTGGTCGTGTCACCGAAGAACACAGCATTATCTTACTCGTATTTCAGGAGATCTGAATTGAGATTGGACATAAACTTAAAGGCTTAATTTACTTTCTTTACTGACTTATAGTTGTGCCTTACTTTACTAGGATGTACCGAGCAGAAGGAGATGCACCAATTGGAAGCTACAGTGTCATGACTGGAGATTTAGTGCTTGGAGTCTGTACACTAAGCATTATGCAAAGTAATTTCATACGTACAATTTGGTGATATAGTCATTGGCAGAATTGCTTAACTTTGCATGAGAAATGCTAAATAATTCTATATCATTAAACGCCATGCTCCTCAGAATTGTTCTTGTATAAAGTAAAAAGAACAACTGATGTGAGTCAGCGGTATGATTTGCATGGGTCAGTTAGCTGGCATATTTAGTCTGTCCTTCAGAACCTGAGTGTACTTTTTCATGAGGTGATTCAAATTAAACCGTATCAGGAATTCTACTAGGCCCTTCCAAGTACAATCACATTTGATAATAATTGGATTCTTCTGTCAGATGAAGACATCTACTTGAAAAATGTAAAGAACAATATAAATGAACTCATCTTTTAAGCATTAATCTGCTTGGCCTTTGCATGTTTTGTTGAGATGTAAATATGCCAGGCTTTACAGATTATTTCAATTCATCTCTCAGACAGCTGTGTCTGTGCGTGCACGTATATACATGCATAAGAGCCGACTCAGTGGAAATGACTCTGATGCTGGGAAAGACTGAAGGCAAAGAGAAGGGGGTGGCAGAGGATGAGATGGTTACACAGCATCGAGAAGGGGGTGGCAGAGGATGAGATGGTTACACAGCATCACCGACTCAGTGGACATAAATCTGAGCAAACTCAGGGAGACGGTGAAGGACAGGGGAGCCTGGCATGCTGCGGCCCATGTGTCGCCAAGAGTCGGACACAGTTCAGTGGCTGAACAACGGCAGTGCACATGCCTCTGTGAGTACACGTACCTAAAAATGTGCAAACTACTATTATACCCATCTTACAGAGAAGGAGACTGAGGCTCTGAACTGCTCAATTTGCCCAGGGTCACTCGATGTGCTGGAAAAGGAAATGGCAACCCACTCCAGTATTCTTGCCTAGAGAACCCCACAGATGAAGGAACCTGGCAGGCTACAGTCCAGGGGGTCGCAAAGAGTTAGACATGACTGAGCGACACACACACACACACACACACACACACTGTGCACGGAGCACAAGTGGAGTTATCACCCAGATGGTTTTAGTTTTGAGCCCAGACATCCAGCTGTGCCCTTCTGCCTTGTTTTCTGGGCACGTGGCTCAGGAGGTGGGTCCTGTTGTGGACTTTCAGTATGAAAAGGCCAAAAGTGCCCACAACGGCCCTGGGACCCTGTCAGCCCTCCTGGTGGTCCTGCCCCAGAGTCTGAAGAATACACTCCCCAGGGCGTGTTCTGCCTCCAGCTTTGTTTTATTGTACTTGGAAGACTAACCGTGGTGATAGGCGCAGCTGATGGCCACAAGTCTTCCTCCTGACACCGTGCGGGGTCGGATGCGGGGGTGTGGGTGGGATCCAGACTCCGGACCCCCGACCTTCTGGCCTGCTCCTCACTCCCATTCTCCGGCTCAGCCTTCTCCGAGTGTTTAGTTTGAGAAAGTCCTTTGACCTTCGGTCGCTAGGACAGCCCACCCGGCCCCACTCACCCACGAGGCTGTGGAGAAGCTGGAGCGGCACCCCTGGCGGGCGCCTGCCCCTCTCCTTACCTGGGGGAAGGGGCTGCTCAGGTCCTCAGCCGAAAGAAAGCGCAGCTCTGCTTTCATACTCTTCCTTGACCACACTGAAATTCTTGCTGCATCACATACTGCATGTTTGAGTTATAAACATATTTTAAATGATATAGGCGGGGTCGTTTTAAAGCACACAGCTCTGCTTTTCAGGTATCGGACTTGGTGATAATTCTGAACTATGCCAAGGCAGTAGAAGCTTTCGCAAAGGGCGGGAACCTCACACTTGGCGGGAACCTCACAGTGGCCATCGGGCCCTTGGGAAGGTGAGTGTGCGAAACTCTTTCTGAGCAGCTATGGACAGTAAAGACTTTAAAAACCATATTGTTTTGCATTAAGAGAAAATTGAATTAGAATGACACAAATTTATGATTTACATGTAACCCAGAGGATTTTCCCAGGTGGAGCAGTGGTAAAGAATCCACCTGCCAATGCAGGAGACAGAGAGACAAGGATCCCTGGGTAAGGAAGGTCCCCTGAAGGAGGAGGTGGCCCCCGACACTGCCTGGGACCCCGTGGACAGAGGGGACTGAGGAGCTTCAGTCCATGGGGCCCAAAGAGTCGGGCACGCCTGAGCAGGCACACGTGCGGAGAGGGCTTGAGGCTGCTCACAAATGAGAAGCTACGAAGCGCAGCCGGTGCAGCAGCGAGAAAAGCTGGAATTAACATGTACAAAGAAACGGAATTCTCAGAAATGCAGAATTGAGTGAAATTTAGATACACGCTTTGAAGGAGCCAGGTCAAGTCAGTTTTAATTAACTGAGAAAGAGCAGCATTGATCAGGAAAAAGAAAAAAGCGTTTTTCCAAACTACATTGTGAAAAATTGAAGTGGAGTTTACATGAGTGATGTTTACAATAACGTGGTTTCCCCCTCCCTGTTAGTGAGTAACTATTCTTGAGTTAATTGAACAATTAACTGTTGTGAACTCAGACTGTTGTAGAAGTTAGTAAAATCATTTAAAAATGTTTCTGAGTTCTATGAAAATACTCACAGTAAAAGAACCACAGTCTTTTACTCTTGAGATGCACTTCCCTGTTTTGGTAAAAGAAGACAAAGTTGGAGAATCTCAGCTTAACGTGTGTTCTTTCTGCGTGTCCCCTTGTCCTGTAACCATCTTGCCTACTATGTCTGTGCTGTGAACTGTCCTTTCCTCTGAACCACCTTCAACACACCCAGCTTAGGCCAGCAGGAAGTAAAGTATATAAAAATAAAGTGGGTACAGAGCGAGAAGTGGGTATACAGCGAGACCCTTCTTTTGGGTTGGAAGTTAGTGCCACCCAGACAGTCACCTGTAGGTGAGGATGCTCACAGTTCTGGGTTGCTGTTTTGCAGGAATTTAGAAGGAAATGTCTCCCTAAGAAGCTCAGCTGCCGTCTTTACTTACTGCAAATCAAGAGGCCTCTTCGCCGGCATATCTTTAGAAGGCAGCTGTTTGATTGAGAGGAAGGAAACTAACCGAAAGTAAGTCTAAGGCAAATAATTCTAACTGATTTGAAGAAAATGAGGCTTGGTAGATTCATGTGGTTCTTAAGAGGGAACAGAGCACCTTCAAGTCTGCTGGCACCGAGTTTCCAACAGCACCTTCTCACTCTGCGTCTCTGCGTCACATTTTGGTAATTCCTACAGGATTTCAGACTTTTCCGTTATTGCATCAGCTCTGGTGATCTGCAGTCTGTGACCTTGGATGTTACAGCTGTGATTGTTTGGGACATCAGGCCCTGCGCCCGGCCGGGGAGAACCTAGTCGGTGAGCGTGCCTGTGTTCTGACCGGCCCTCCCTGAGGCTCTGTCCCTCTCCTCAGGCCTCCCTGTCCCCTCAGATACAACACACTGAAATTAACAAGGACCCCAAGTGTTCCAGGGAAGAGCTGCACATCTCTTAGTTTAAACCGAGAGCTGAAAGCGCCTGAGCTTAATGAGGAAGGCGCGCAAAGCTGAGACCGAGAGCTAGGCCTCTGGTGCCGAATAGTCAGCCACGCTGTGACTGCAAAGGAGAAGTTCCCGAAGGAAGTGACAAGCGCCACACCGGTGAAAGGATGAGCGATGAGAACGCGAACCGCCTTATCACTGATTCAGAGACAGTTAGTGGCTTGGATTGAAGATCCAAAGCAAGCACAGCATTGCCTTCAGCCAAAGCCTCATCCAGAGCAAGGCCCGAGCTCTCTTCAGCTCTGTGAAGGTGGACAGAGGTGTGGAGGCCGCGGAAGAAAAGCGTGAGGCTGGCAGAGGCTGGTTCGTGCGACTGAAGGAAGCAGCCAGCCTCATGGAGTGTTAGGTTGGCGCGAAAGTGATAGCAACTTTACGTTGTTGAAATTTGTCATTTGATATTGGAATCCATTCTTATATACTTCATTTTAATGCTCATTTCTCGCTTTATGTTTTTTGCTAATGACTTATTACTTGCTGTTTATTTTATATTTATTTTATATTAGGGAAATGATGTTTAGACAAAAAGCAAATCCGAGTGATTTTTTTATTCCGGTTCAAAGTGGGCCGTGGAGCCATGGAGCCGCAGAGACCACTTACAGCATCAGCAGTGCACTTGGTCCAGGAGCGGCTGGTGGACGCACAGCGCAGTGGTGGCTCACCAAGTTCTGCAAGGAGACAAGAGCTTTGAAGATGAGCGTAGTCGTGGGCCATCGGAAGTTGCGACAGTGAGTTGGGGGCTATCGTTGAATCTAATCCTCTTACAACTGCATGACGAATTGCCGAAGAAGTCAGTGTCGACCGTTCTCCAGTCATTCTGCATTTGAAGCAAATTGGAAAGGTGAAAAAGCTCAATAAGTGGGTGCTTCATGCTGCTGCTGCTGCTAAGTCGCTTCAGTCGTGTCTGACTCTGTGCGACCCCATAGACAGCAGCTCACCAAGCTCCCCTGTCCTTGGGATTCTCCAGGCAAGAACACTGGAGTGGGTTGCCATTTCCTTCTCCAGTGCGCGAAAAGTGAAGTCGCTCAGTAGTGTCCAACTCTTTGTGACTCCATGGACTCCAGCCTACCAGGCTCCTCTGTCTATGGGATTTTCCAGGCAAGAGCACTGGAGTGGGTGGCCGTTGCCTTCTCCAGGGTGCTTCATGAGCTGACCAAAAATCAAAAAAATTGTTTTGAAGTATAGTCTTCTCTTACTCTAAACAGTAATGAACCATTTCTTGACTGGATTGTGATGTGCAATGAAAGGAGGATTTTATTCGACAGCTGGTGATGACCAGCTCGGTTGCTGGACTGAGATGCTCCAGGGCACTTCCCAAAGCCAGACTTGCCCCAAAAAGACCGCGGTCACAGCCTGGTGGTCTGTTGCTGCTCTTATCCACTGCAGCTTTCTGAATCCTGGTGAAACCATTGCCTCTGAGAAGTCTGCTCAGCAAACCGGAGAGATGCTTCAGAGCCTGCAGTGCCTGCCCCGGGCGCTGGTCAGCAGAAGGAGCCGGATTCTCCTGAGTGGTGACGCCGCGGGCGCTGGTCAGCAGAAGGAGCCGGATTCTCCTGAGTGGTGACGCCGCGGGCGCTGGTCAGCAGAAGGAGCCAGATTCTCCTGAGTGGTGACGCCGCGGGCGCTGGTCAGCAGAAGGAGCCGGATTCTCCTGAGTGGTGACGCCGCGGGCGCTGGTCAGCAGAAGGAGCCGGATTCTCCTGAGTGGTGACGCCGCGGGCGCTGGTCAGCAGAAGGAGCCGGATTCTCCTGAGTGGTGACGCCGCGGGCGCTGGTCAGCAGAAGGAGCCGGATTCTCCTGAGTGGTGACGCCGCGGGCGCTGGTCAGCAGAAGGAGCCGGATTCTCCTGAGTGGTGACGCCGCGGGCGCTGGTCAGCAGAAGGAGCCGGATTCTCCTGAGTGGTGACGCCGCGGGCGCTGGTCAGCAGAAGGAGCCGGATTCTCCTGAGTGGTGACGCCGCGGGCGCTGGTCAGCAGAAGGAGCCGGATTCTCCTGAGTGGTGACGCCGCGGGCGCTGGTCAGCAGAAGGAGCCGGATTCTCCTGAGTGGTGACGCCGCGGGCGCTGGTCAGCAGAAGGAGCCGGATTCTCCTGAGTGGTGACGCCGCGGGCGCTGGTCAGCAGAAGGAGCCGGATTCTCCTGAGTGGTGACGCCGCGGGCGCTGGTCAGCAGAAGGAGCCGGATTCTCCTGAGTGGTGACGCCGCGGGCGCTGGTCAGCAGAAGGAGCCGGATTCTCCTGAGTGGTGACGCCGCGGGCGCTGGTCAGCAGAAGGAGCCGGATTCTCCTGAGTGGTGACGCCGCGGGCGCTGGTCAGCAGAAGGAGCCGGATTCTCCTGAGTGGTGACGCCGCGGGCGCTGGTCAGCAGAAGGAGCCGGATTCTCCTGAGTGGTGACGCCGCGGGCGCTGGTCAGCAGAAGGAGCCGGATTCTCCTGAGTGGTGACGCCGCGGGCGCTGGTCAGCAGAAGGAGCCGGATTCTCCTGAGTGGTGACGCCGCGGGCGCTGGTCAGCAGAAGGAGCCGGATTCTCCTGAGTGGTGACGCCGCGGGCGCTGGTCAGCAGAAGGAGCCGGATTCTCCTGAGTGGTGACGCCGCGGGCGCTGGTCAGCAGAAGGAGCCGGATTCTCCTGAGTGGTGACGCCGCGGGCGCTGGTCAGCAGAAGGAGCCGGATTCTCCTGAGTGGTGACGCCGCGGGCGCTGGTCAGCAGAAGGAGCCGGATTCTCCTGAGTGGTGACGCCGCGGGCGCTGGTCAGCAGAAGGAGCCGGATTCTCCTGAGTGGTGACGCCGCGGGCGCTGGTCAGCAGAAGGAGCCGGATTCTCCTGAGTGGTGACGCCTGCCGCCTGTCACACAGCCAACACTTCACGAGGTGGACAAATTGGGCTGCAAAGTTTTGCTTCATCCGCCATATTCACCTGATCTCTCACCAACTGTCTACCACTCTTCAAGCATCTCGACAGCTTTCTGCAGGCAAAATTCTTCCACAACCAGCCAGAGGCAGAACATGCTTTCCAAGAGTTCACTGAATCCTGAAGCATGGATTTTTACATTACAGGAATAAGCAAGCTTATTTCTTGTTGGCAAAAATGTGTTGTTTGTAATGGTTCCTAATTTTGATTAATAAAGATGGTTTTGGACCTAGTTATTATGCTTTAAAATTCATGGTTTGAAACCACAGTTACTTTTGTGCCAACATAATCAAGTGCGGTGTTCACCATTATAGGAGGCTCCCGATTGTTACACTCAGCCTTTGTCTTTCTTCCATGACTCACAGACCAATTTTGATCTAAAAAATATAAAAGATTTGGAAGTATCCTAACAGGGAACAAGGAACTTCCTCTTTAACCTGGCATCTAGCTAATAGTTCCCAAAACTGTGCTTCCGAATTTCCACTAAAATGTGTCTGATTGCCCAGAAAAAGGTAAAAAGCTAGGACTCAGAGGACGACTTGCAGACACTGGCAGGAATCCCACAACAGTGACCTTGACAGACCTGGGCCTGCTAGTGGTGGACAAACGGCTGCTGTGCACCTGACAGGGGAGTCGGGCCACGCGTGCGGTGCTCTGCCGCCTGGAACCCCACGCTCTCGGTGATGTTCAGTGCAGACCTCAACAGCCAGGAAGTGGGAGGGGTGGGGGGAAGTAAGGCTTGCAGAACTCTCTACCTTATAAAGCCAAGAGAAATGTTTTTTACTTCTGGTTTTGTTAATTTGAGAAATTTAAGTTAAGAATGCTTTCAGAAATGTGTGATTCTAGGCCTTTGGAAGATTTTCCCACTAAAGTTCACCTAATTCCTGGATAAACTAAAACAAATATACTTTTTAATCAACTGCAGGGCTTCCAAATATGTAAGGCAAATCCTTACATAATTTTGTTACAAATAAACATTTTAGGGAACTATAGGTTGGCACCATTTTTATAAGAAACTTATAAAGCCGAAGCCTGTAAAAAATGTATGTAGGTGCATGTGCGTAAGTGTTTAATTCATGTGTATATACATGTTCATATATGAATGTTATGTATATGTTTTATGTATAAATGTATGTGTGTGTGAAGTGCTTTTATATTATTGGGAAAAGGACATAAATATCACACCACTGTGGCAGCTGGCTCTAGAGGTGAGCTCAGAGGGGTGAGTGTTGGGCCTTAACATGGGTAGTTAGTCTTTGAGGAGTGGTCTGTGTAAAGTACCGGAGGTGAGTGAAGCGCACTAATGCGCATGGGGATGTGTCCTGCATTTACCTCTAGAAAAGATCTGTGTCTTCAAAATAAATGTTCTCATGTGTTTCCTGTTAGGTTTTATTGTCAAGACATTCGAGCTTATGACATTTTATTTGGCGACATCACACGGCCTGCTCAAGCTGAAGACCTCTATGAGGTTCTTGATTCCTTTACGGAGAAGTATGAAAGCGAAGGACAGCGTGTCAATGCCAGAAGGGCCGCCCGGGAGCAGAAGGCTTCGGTAACGCTGACTTCTCTGTTTCTCTTAGTAGCTGCAGACAGTCTCCTCATAGAGACTCTTCTGCCTTTGATATTGAGCTTCCAGGTGGCTCAGTCTGTGATCTGCCTGCAAGGCGGTGGACCTGGGTTCCATCTTGAGCCAGGGAAGACCCCCTGGAGGAGGGCATGGCGACCCTCCAGTATTCTCACCTGGGCATTTCCTTGGACGGAGGAGCCTGGTGGGCCACAGTCCACTGGGTCACAAAGAGTTGGACGGGACTGAGCGACTAACACACACATCCTTCACATCTGGTTCTAAACACACTACTAAACCTCCCTTGTAATTTTATTTGCATACAGTTCTTGTGAAAAATGTCATGAAACCTTGACAATCATCTATACAAATTTCAGGAAGAAATGCAGTTTTCTTTCATTGCCTTTCTTTGAGGATAGACCTTTATAATATTAATTAATAATACTAATAACTGCTGCCGGCCTGGTGCCTTGATATGTGGCGAGCCTTCTGCGCTGGTTCATAGCTCCGCTCCGTCCATTGCGGGCTCCTCCTGCTCAGTGGCGGGGCCGGGAGGAGGGACGCTTCTGGCTGCAGAAGTGCAGCCCCTGCGGTCACTGCCTGCTGTCCAGTTCAACCAGGGGTGGCCCAGAGCACCAGAGTGCTCTGCTAGTGGTGCAGGGCCGAGCGTTTGCATGTACATGCACTGGCGGGGCAGGGAAGCCCCATATGCTCCTAAGTAAAAACAGAGGTTTAAAATCATGTGCATTTTTCCTGCTCTTCTCAGGCTAAATTGCCCCCAAAACCATCATCAAGACCACAGCAATCGTCTGCACAAGTACAGCTGAGTTCTGGTTCTCAAAGTAAGTGTTTTTGTTGCAATTCAAATACAGTTATAATTAAGTAGTTATGAAATATTAAGAAATCAAAAGTTATAGCTTTAGAGTCCAATAGAAGAACCGATGCATATTAGAGAAAAAAAATGCTCGGCCTCTTCTAAGCACATGAGGCTAATCGTCATTCCTGTAATTTGTGAGAGTGTCTGTTCTCATCCAGAAAGTTTGAATAAACTTTAAAGTTTTTCTCTCTCCTCTTTTTTTTTTTCTGCATCTCTTCCAAACACTGTTATTCTGCTGATTTGAAATGGAAACAATAAACCTGTTTTTCTCCTATACACATAGATTTATATTTCTGAATATTGGTTTTACTATATACTCTTGGAAGCTCAGGGTTTCACAAAATAGAAGCCCTGTTTTCTAGGGTTTCTAAATAGCTCAGGTTGTGAGAATAAATTCATAAAGCATCGGGATTTTGGCCTTTACTCCTCTTTCCATTACTCATTTTTATGACAGTCACTTTTGGAATTCTGGTTTCCATGTACAGAGGCTTCCAGTAAATAGAAATGTGGTAAAGCAGGCGATGTTTCATACAGTAATTGACTGTTAGGCAGGTGGTATTGTCCTGTGCCTTTTAAGAGCACAGTGATGAAGCTAACTTATCTCCTGCCTGTAAAGAACGTTCCCTCTAGGAGCAGAGAGATCACGTGTGGAAAAGTACCTGCAGTTACAGGAAGAGGCACCATGAACCCTCGAATAACGCAAGGGTCTGAGGCACCAGCCCCCCTTGCCAAAGTCAAAAATGCACATATAGCTTTTTACTCCCCCCAAACTTTACTAACAGCCCACAGCTGCCTGGAAGGCTTACTGATAACAAACAGTTGATTGACACATATTTTATAAGTTATATATGTTACCTACTATATTCCTATATAAAGTAAACTGGAAAAAATATTAAGAAAAGTATAAGGAAATGAAAAATGCATTGATGGTCCTGTACTGTATTCATTTATACCAAAAGTTCACACCATCTGTTTACAAGATGAATTGTCTGTCAGCACCCATGTCAGTATTATCTTATGTGATACAAAACTCTGTCAATGTTATATGTAATGCTAACATAAAAAATTAAAAATTAGTAGGAAAAAGAAATTCACATTTACAGATATAATGATTCATGCATTGATAAAAATAAGCAGCAAAATGATTGCTTTATGGTAGCTTAGCCTGTATACTGATGAATGAAGAACTGTAATATTTTTTTGGCATACAGTATTGTAGCCATATTCATAATAAATATTAGAAACATTGGTACCTTTTTTAAAAACCACTTACATGTGATGAAGACTGATAGTTTCTACAATTACAAGAACAGAGAGAGGGGCATGCTGTACAGTAACGTCATTCTTTGAAAGCCAAGTTGTACAACAGTAGGAAAACTGGCGCGTTACTGATTCCGCTTTCCACGTGGCTCATCCTCCACCGCGAGGACAGCCTTGGACAGGTGGACCCTCTTCAGAAGCCTGCACACAGTGCTCCATGCGGTGAGCACTTGGGCGATGTTGGTGATGACAGAGACCTCTCACAATTAACAGATTTTCACAGGAGGACGTGTGCATACACAGCAGATACGCCTGTAACTGAATGACGTGATGAGCTATTACTGTTCGTTAAGTGGAGGTGGGCCGCCACAGAGGCCTTCTTCCTCCTCATCTTCGTGCTGAGCAGGCTGAGCAGAAGGAGGGGGAGGGGGACGGGGTGGTCCTGCTGCCCCAGGGGCGGCGCCCTCAGTGCCCCTGTGTGGGAGTGCTTCGTTATTTCTGTCTGACTCTCTGCTTTTTCATTTCTCTGAAATGTGTGCACAGGGTCCCAGTCCTCCCTCCACTGTCTGCTTTGGTTTCCATCCCTGTATCATACGAGACCATGTTGAAAAAGAAGTTTAAAAGCAGTCTTGAATGAGCAGGGGCTTCCCAGGCAGCTCAAATGTTAAGGAACTGCCTGCCAGTGCGGGAGATGTGAGAGCCTCAGGTTTGACCCCTGGGTGGGGAAGATCGCCTGGAGAAGGGTGTGGCGACCCACCCCAGTGCTGTTGCCTGGAGAATCCCGGGGACAGAGGAGCCTGGCGGGCGGCAGTCCTTGGGGGCACAGAGAGTCGGGCGCGACTGGGCAGCTGCTGCCCCCCTTCATCTGAGTGAGCAGAGCCCTCTGCCAGATTGAGGCCAGCTCGCCGTTGGCGCCGCTCCTGCGTCTTTTCCTCGTTGTCTGGCACTGATGCAAGAGCTCTCATCTGCGTCAGTCATTTTGGGCTAATTCTTCTGATGTGGTGTCCATCAGCTCCTGAAAGTCTCCAAGACCCATGCCTTGAGACCCTTCACAGCCACGCTTCCCCCGCCTGTTTTGCGGTATTTGCGGTCTGTTTCCTGACTGCCTTGATTGGCTCTGCTGTAAACTCTCTGAAGTCGTGTATGACATCTGGAACAGTTTTCTCCAGCAGGAGCTTGTTGTCTCAGGCTTGGTGGCTTCATGGCTTCTTCTGTGAGAAACGGCATCTTCAGCGGCACAGTCTTCCAGACTTTCACACTGTTCTCACTCTAGGCAGTCTCTTCCACAGCATCAACGGTTCTTTACCGTGTGTAGTCAGCCTTTAAAAGTCGTGATGGTCCCTTGACCTAGAGGTCTGAAATAGAGACGTGTTTGAGGCCAGCATCAGCACTTGGTGGTCTGCTCATGGAGCTGAGCTTGCAGGGTTCTTGGGTGGCCAGGGGCATTGTCCAGTATCAAAAGAGCTCTGAAAGGCAGTCCCTGAGTGGCACAGGACTTCCTGATGTCAGGGACGAAAACAGAAAAAGAGTTGTCATGATCCAGGCCTTCTTTTTGCACAGCAAAGGATGTCAGCTTGTGCTTCTTCGTTCCCCTTCTAGGCCGGGGGTTAGCAGTCCCGTAGAGGGGGCAGACCTGGGCATGGACTCCAGTGCCCGTGCTCGGGAGAGGAGAGCTTGTCTGTCCCTTCCTGCCTTCAATCCTGGTGCTCACTTCTCTTCCTTACTAATAAATGTCCTTGGTTGCAATTTTTCCCAGAATAGGATAGTTTGATCTGCATTAAAAGCTTGTTCAGGCAAATACTCTCTCTTGTCAGTGGCCTCCTTACTGGTGTCTGGGGCTTGGCCATCGCCTTTTGGTCAGCGGAAGCTGCTGCTCCTGCTGTCTTGATGTTACTTAAGCCCAGCTTCTTACTAAAATTATCAGAGCAAACTTGGCTGGCTTTTAGTTCTCCAGTTTTAGATCCTTCACCTTCTTGCTGCTTTAAGCTGTCATAAATGACTTTGCTTTTTCTCAAGTCTTATCAGAGTCTATTGCACCCACATAAAAACTGCGTCTGTAATATAAGGTGAGAAGGTGTTCCAGCTCGGCGCTCCTGTGCCTGTTGGTGTGGCTGCAGCAGCAGCTCCATGGACTTCATCTTCTCCTTTAGAAACGGTTCTCACACTGACTCCTCTTCTGCTGGAACGGGGGGCGGCCGCAGTTGCAGACCTCAGTCTCCACACATCGAGCAGCGCAGCTTTTGCTTCTGATGACTTTTCTCTGCTTCTTGGGAGCATTTCCAGGATCACTGGTGGCACTTTTTATGGGCCCCTTGGTGTTAATCAAGGCTTATTATTTCAAACACAATGGAAAATACGCCAGGACCCTGGAAGAGAGCCTCATAGTGACGCACAGTTCACTGCAGAGACAGCTCGCCACGTGGGGATGATCAAGGTCAGCGTCCTTGGCGGCTCCTTGCAGCCCTCACCACCTCACCACCGCAGCAGGGGTGCCACCCCAGCCCTCCAGGGTACAGCGTGTGTCCTTGTGTGTGCACAGTGAGTACGTCCAGCTGTATGGTCATGACTGAACTCTGCAGCTTCCCATTTGCTTACATTTCTCTCCACTGCAAATGGAGAGGGGAGTGTGCATGTGTGCAAGTTTTGATAAATGTTAACTCCTAGTAAAGGATTTGTATGTGTCCTACAGTGGCAAATGGCAAAACAGAATAGTATCTACATAAATTTCATGCATTGGTGACACATCTAGCTTTTTCTTATTTCTTTTGATATTTCTAAGCTGTGTGTTTCATCTGAGTTTTCTGTTTGTGGCAAATCTCAGACAAATTTTCCAATGTCATCAGAAAAAATCTACTTGTAAGTGAAGCCACAGAGTGCAAACCCACGCTGCTCAGCGGTCAGCAGTGCATGGTGAGCTCCGGGAAGAGGAGTCTAAGTGTCGGGGTGCTGCCCAGGCCATGGGGCTCTCCTGCCTCCCCCCCGAGCTTTGACTCCATCTGCCCCGTTTTCATGCCCAGTGAAACATGAGCGTGAAACCCGACTGACGCTCATGCTGATTCCTGGCTGCGCCTGTAGCTCGTCTAAATCTGCCTCGTCCAGGAAGACCCTCAGGGCCTCAGCGTGTGTGTGTCTGTGTCTGTGCTCGGTCACTCACTCGGTCGTGTCTGACTCTGTGACCCCATGGACTGCAGCCCGCCAGGCTCCCCTGTCCGTGGGGTTTCCCAGGCAAGAATACTGGAGTGGGTTGCCGTTCCCTCCTCCAGGGGGTCTTCCCAACCTAGTGGTCAAACCTGTGTCTCCTGCGTTGACAGGCGTGTTCTTTGCCGCTGAGCCCCACCCCACACCCTAAACACACACACAGCTTGCTGTGTATCCCGCTCTCCTGGGATGCTGCTTTCTTCCCCCAAAGGGATGGTCTGTTTCTATTTTTATTTATGTTCTGGTGATTGCTTTGCTTATACTCTTGTTTTCAGTTGTAAGATGTGAGCACTGACTCTTTTTAATTTAGATAGGAGTGATTACATAAAACTTGACCTATGTGAATACTCCAAAATACAGAGTGTTTCTAAAATTTCCTCAGTGAGGAAATAGGCATCTATGTGACACCTGCACAAGAACCCTGCTGGTCTTCAGTATCAGCTGCCTGTTGAGCGTCCCTGGTGGCTCAGATGGCAAAGCGTCTGCCTGCAACACGGGAGACCCAGGTTCGATCCCTGGGTTGAAAAGATCATAAAAACCCTGCTAGTCTTCAGTATCAGTTACTTGTCAGCGTAGATTAAAAAGCTACTTAATTTATCTCAAGAAGCTCCTCTCAGCTAACAATGGAGACATTTGGGAGGTTTGTTTCCCTTGCATGTTCTTCCTCAGCAGGTATTTTAACATCCGGCCTCGTTGGTCACGGGCTCCCTGCCACGCCAGCCGCGGCCTGTCTGTGGCAGCGCCCTCGGTCTTCGGAAGCTTCCTGTCCCGGCAGGGGCTGCGCTCGCTGATTCACAGTGTGCTTGCCAGCTCTCCTGGGGGCGTTTCTGCAGACTCGGCCTATCTACCACCCACTCTCCCTCTCCCTTTACTTTTTCAGCTTCAGTATTTGTCGCTCGATTCCTGTTTTTTCCCACATGCCCATCATCTTTTCTCATGTAGCATATCATGCCTGGTCGTGAACACCTGGTTTTGATTCAGTAAAACAGAAGTTTAAAATTTATATCTATTCTTAACCTTTCATTTTAAATATGACTTATTACTATGTGCTTTATTAAAAAGCAAAATCTTAATTTTTAATTTCTTATATCGTCACATATATAATTTTATGTGTCTATGTGATTCATAAACATGTTTTTTGAAAGCATTTTTTTCTTTTTCTTTTAGGACTCCTTTCCCCTCTCCCATTCTCCTCTGTCCTAAGTTGCACATCACTCTCTTCGATACTCACACCAGCAGACCCATGGGAACAATAGGAATGATGCTTTTCTCCGTGTTTCTACAGTTCCTCCGCATTTTCATGTAGTTCCACACACAAGCATGTGTACAAACATGTAGACACACACAGGCCCCAGTGCTCTGTTGTCATCTCACAAAAATGCTGGTACAGTATTCATGCTTTACTAGAGCTTGCTTGTCTGTGGGATTTATTTATTCCTTTTGCTCAGTAACATCTCGCAGAAATCCCCGAATCAACTGTGTTCTTGCAATTATTGGATACTTCTCAGTTAATTTGATTCTTTGTAGTGGCTATTGAGTATCCCATCATGTAGCTGGACATATTTTATTCAGCCACTCTCCTATTGATAGTCGTTAACTTCAAGGGTTTTTCCATGCCAGGCAGTGTCACAATTTCTTAAGCTGTCTACAGAGTGGAAAACTTTTAAAGATAATTTCCAGGAACAGACATGATAAGTGAGAGGATATATTTTTAAATTTTTAGGAGATTTGGTAGATTGATTTTTAAAAGTTTTTACTACTGCAGAGACTTGTTAGCCATTCCCCACCACCTACGCTGCCACCGTGTGTACCCCGACAGACACTCACTCTCCCTACTGTGTACACTCTACCTACATGCCCTATGTGTACACCCCAACAGATCACCTACGCTCCGTATTGTGCACACCCCAATCAGACACCCACACTCCCTTCTGTGTACACTCCAGTCAGACACCTACATGCCCTATGTGTACAACCCTATCTGACACCTATACTCCCTACTGTGCACACCCATATCAGACACCTACATTCCCTTCTGTGTACACTCCAGTCAGACACCTACACACCCTCCTGTGTACACTCCAATCAGACACCTACATGCCGTATCTGTACACCCCTATCTGACACCTATATGCCATACTGTGTATACCCCAAGACACCAACACACCCTACTGTATACATTCCACCTACATACCCTACTGTGTACACCCCAAGACACCTACACTCCCTACTGAGTACACCTCCATCACACACCTACATGCCCTACTAAGTATACCCCTATCAGACACCTACACTCCCTACTGTGTACACCCCTATCAGACACCTACATGCCCTACTGTGCACAGCCCTATCAGACGCCTACACTCCCTACTGTGTACACTCTCCTGCAACATGCCTCAGTCATCCCTCGTCACTGGTAGTATTGGAGTATCCTGAGGTGTTTACTAGTCTGACAGTTGATTATATCTCCTTGTTAAGTGACTGTGTTTGTCCCTATTAGTGATTTAAGCATTTTTTTTTTCATCTTATTGCTGCTGTTTGGAATTTAGTCTTATCTTAAAAGTCTCTATTTTATTGGTTAACTTTTTTTCTCTTGAAATACTTGTTGCATTCAACTTGTAGGAGTGTTTTGTATATTAAGGGGCTTCTCATTTGGATGACAGTTTATTTCTCTAGATGTATCGTTTATTGACCTCAATTTTCATGTAGTTCATAATCTATATGAAGTATAAAAGTTTGATATATAAAACTTTCACGTATCAACATTTTAACATTTATGTGAAAAGATATCTGTCCCTTATTTTTTATGGAGTTTGTATCTTGTGCTTGTGGTGGTTACTGAGGTGCTGAGTCATGTCCGACTCTTTGCAACCCCATGGACTGCGCACGCCAGGCCCTGCTGCCCATCACTGTCTCCTATAGTTTGCTCAAGTTCATGTCCATTGAGTCAGTGGTGCTGTCCAGCCATTCTCCTTCCGCCTCGAGTCATTCCCAGCATCAGGGTCTTTTCCAGTGAGTCAGCCCTTCAGCTTCAGCATCAGTCCTTCCAATGAGTCTTCCTTTAGGGTTGACTGGTTTGATCTCTTTGCTGTCCAAGGACCCTCAAGGTCTCCAGAGCCACAGCTTGAAAGCATCAGTTTTCTAGCATGGTTAGGGTCTTCTTTCCTGTATATTGCATTCATAGTGTCCTAGGTTTTCTTGAAGTGTTTCATTCTTGCAGTTATTAGATACTTACTCCTCAGCTAATTTAAGAACATTTTACCAATACTCCTGTCAAGTACCAATGCAATTCTGGTTAAAGTAATATTATGTACTTATATGAACTCTATGATTTTTTATATTAATTACAGTAACATTATATATATAAACAAATAAGCTTGGCATCTGTATGATAATCTTCCTACTTTACCCTTTCCATTTGTTGAGATATTACATTCTGTCTTTCCTAAGATTTCATAGTTTCTGTGCCTTTCTTGTTAAATTCGTTTCTAAGTACTCTGTAATTCTGTTGTGCTGTGTTGAATGGAGGTGCTTTCCCGTTTATATTTCAGAGCGCTCCTTTTAATAGCTGAGAAAGCCTTAATTTACATATATTTTGTCTTATATATGGTCACCTACCCCAAATCTCTTCTCGTCAGTTTTTAAAAATAGATTCTGTGATATTTATGCCCTCTTCCCCACCTTGCCAATGCTTATTTCTATATTTTTATGTTGATAAACCTCTTCAGCCTGTGGCCTTCACACTGATGCACCTCTATCCTTAGGGGTACACAGAGATGAGGAAAGCATGTGCTCACTCACTCAGTTTTCAGCTCTGTGACCCCGTGGACTGCAGCCCGCCAGGCTGCTCTGTTCATGGGATTCTCCAGGCAAGAACACTGGAGTGGGTTGCCATGCCCTCCTCCAGGGATCTTCCTGACCCAGGGATCGAACTTGGGTCTCCTGCATTGCAGACAGATTCTTTACCAGCGGAGCACCCAGGGAAGCCCTGAGGGGCACACAGAGGCTGGGAAGGCTTCTGGGCACAGGTGACTTAAGGCGCAGCTCACAGACGCCGGTTTCCATTCGTGTTCTCTGTTGAGAACACGATGTGCACATTGCCCTCTTTGTCTTCTGTTCTTTCACAGTAGTTTTTTCACACCTGAGTAAGAAAAGCAAGCTCCAGACTGTCTTAATCACACTACAGCGCTGTCCCCAAAACATGAGGACAATGATACGATTCGAAATATGAAAGCTGATGTTAGTGTAGTTGGTAAGTCTGATGGACAATAAATAATTCTGTAAATTAGGTGAATTACATTTTTTAGCTTTCAACAAAGCTGAATGGAGACCTAATGGACCATTACCTAAATTTACAATGAGAATAGTAATTAATATTATCATTATATGTGAATTATTTATAAAATCACATAGCTATCATAAAAATAAAAATTATAGTAATAGTTTATTAATTAATAAGTAATATTTTATTGTTGCTATCGTTTTGATGATCTCTATGAGAATTTTTTTTACCTCTAAGAAGGGAAATAAAGGATTCTTACATTCTTATAAAATATCTTTCTTGCCCTCTCTAGTTTTTCTAAAAACCAGCTTTCTTAGCATCTATATCCTTTAAAAAAGAACACTGAGATACAATTTTATGTTGAAACTATGTCATTCTATAAATAATAGTTATCCTGTGTATATGACTTAAATTCGGGTATGACCTAATGAAATCCCTTATGATATACAGTGGAAGTAACAAATAGATCAAGGAATTAGATCTGATAGACAGAATGCCTGAAGAACTATGGACGGAGGTTTGTGGCATTGTAGAGGAGGTGGTGATCAAAACCATCCTCAAGGAAAACGAAGGCAAAGTGATTGTCCGAGGAGGCCTTAAAAATAGCTGAGAAAAGAAGAGAAGTAAAGGGCAAAGGAGAAAAAGAAAAAAATACCCATCTGAATGCAGAGTTCCAAAGAACAGTAAAGAGAGAAAAGAAAGCCTTCCTCAGTGATCAAAGCAAAGAAATAGAGGAAAACAACAGAATGGGAAAGACTAGAGGTCTCTTCAAGAAAATTAGAGATACCAGGGGAACATTTCATGCAAAGATGGGCTCAATAAAGGACAGAAATGGTCTGGACCTAACAGAAGCAGAAGGTACTAAGAAGAGGTGGCAAGAATACACATAAGAACTATACAAAAAACATCTTCATGACCCAGATAACCACAGTGGTGTAATCACTCACCTAGAACCAGACATCCTGGAGTTCAAAGTCAAGTGGGTCTTAGGAAGCAGCACTATGAACAAAGCTAGTGGAGGTGATGGAATTCCAGCTGAGTTATCTCAGATCCTAAAAGACGATGCTGTGAAAGTGCTGCAGTCAATATGCCAGCAAATTTGGAAAACTCAGCAGTGGCCACAGGACTGGGATAGGTCAGTTTTCATTCCAATCCCAAAGAAAGGCAATGCCTAGGAGTATTCAAACTACCACACAATTGCACTCTTCTCACACGCTAGTAAAGTAATGCTCAAAATTCTCCAAGCCAGGCTGCAATAATATGTGAACTGAGAACTTCCAGATGTTGAAGCTGGATTTAGAAAAGGCAGAGGAACCAGAGATCAAATTGCCAACAACCGGTGGGTCACAGGAAAAGCAAGAGAGTTCCAGGAAAACATCTACTTCTGCTTCACCGACTGCGCTAAAGCCTTTGTCTGTGTGGATCACAACAAACTGTGGAAAATCCTTCAAGAGAGAGAATACCAGACCACCTTACCTGTCTCCTGAGAAATCCATATGCAAATAAAGCAGCAATAGTTACAGCCGGACTTGGAACAACGGACTGGTTCCAAATGGGATAGGAGTATGTCAGGGCTGTGTATTGTCACCCTGTTTATTTAACCTGTGGACAGAGTACATCATGTGAAATGCCAGACTGGATGAAGCACAAACCTAAGTCATGATGGCCAGGGGAAATGCCAATATCACCTTCAGACGTGCAGATGCCCCCAAACATAGGGCAGAAATCAAAGAGGAACTAAAGAGCCTTTTGATGAAAGGGGAGAGTGAAAAAGCTGGATTAAAACTCAGTATTCAGAAACCTAAGATCATGACATCCAGTCCCATCACATCATGGCAAATAGATGGGAAAACAATGGAAACAGTGAGAGACTTTATTTTCTTGGGCTCCAAAATCACTGCAGATGGTATCTGCAGTCATGAAACTAAAAGACACTTGTTCCTTGTAAGAAAAGCTATGAGCAACCTAGATAGTGTATTAAAAAGTAGAGACATTACTTTGCCAACAAAGGTTCATATAATCAAAGCTATTTTTTCCCAGTAATCTTGTATGGATGTGATGGTTGGACCATACAAAAAGCTGAGCACCAAAGAACTGATGCTTTTGAACTGTAGTGTTGGAGGAGACTCTTGAGAGTCCCTTGGACTGCCAGGAGATCAAACCAGTTGACCCTAAAGGAAATCAGTCCTGAATATTCATTGGAAAGACTGGTGCTGAAGCTGAAACTCCAGTACTTTGGCCACTTAATGCGAAGAACTGACTGATTAGAAAAGACCCTGATGCTGTGAAAGATTGAAGAATGCAGGAGGAGAAGGGGATGATAAGGATGAGATTATTGGATAGTATCACTGTTTTGATGCACATGAGTTTGAGCAAGCCTGAAAGGAAGTGGAAGGGAAGTCGCTCAGCCGTGTCTGACTCTTCGAGACCCCTTAGACTGCAGCCCGCCAGGCTCCTCTGTCCATGGGATTTTCCAGGCCAGAATACTGGAGTGGGGTGCCATTTCCTTCTCCAGGGTATCTTCCCGACCCAGGGATCAAACCCATGTCTCCCGCACTGCAGGCAGATGCTTTAACCTCTGAGCCATGTGCTGCAGTCCATGGCGTCACAAAGAATCGGTCACCACTGAGCACCTTACGTGAACTGAACGGTGTATATGAACCAATTTTTACATTTCAGGTGACACTTTAATGTCTAGTAAATTAATGGATTTATAATACTTTTTAAGTTTTGATCAATATGTGCTTATAATGATCATGACAACTCAATCTATAAGAAATTATTAAATAGATGATTGTGTTATGTGAAATAAAATTTAAAAAAAATTTATGTACAAATTCTTGTTGTAGAAACTTGCATAAGTTCAGTTCATTTGCTCAGTCGTTTCTGACTCTTTGCGACCCCATGGACTGCAGCACACCAGGCCTCCTGTCCATCCCCAACTCTGGAGTTTAGTCAAACTCATGTCCATTGAGTCGGTGATTTCATCCAACCATCTCATCCTCTGTCATTCCCTTCTCCTCCCGCCTTCAATCTTTCCCCACATCAGGGTCTTTTCTAATGAGTCAACTCTTCACATTAGGTGACCAAAGTATTGGAGTTTCAGCTTCAACATCAGTCCTTCCAATGAATATTCCAATGAATATTCAGTCCTTCCAATGATTTCCTTTAGGATGGACTGGTTGGACCTCCTTGCAGTCCAAGAGACTCTCAAGAGTCTTCTCCAACACCACAGTTAAAAGTACAATATTAATACACTGGTTAAAAATCTTTGGAACAAATGAAGCAAAAATATGATTTAAAGATTAAAAATGAACAGTATATAATTTCTGACTATTAAAAACATCTTGTTGATTTTCTTTAATGAATGGTGATAGGTTCAGATCATTATCATATTTAGATCCTTTTATCCAAAAAGGGAGTGATACGAATTTTAAGTAATTGACATTAAAATTACATCCTTAATCTTGCATTTAACAATTTTAGGCATCAGTTTAAAAATACACATATAAATACTTCTTTAAAAATTACTTTAGATGTTAAACAAGCAAGACTGAAAATCACTGGCTTGGTGATTGCAAAGCTTGTTATTCTGATGATTTTGGGAAAAGATGTGTCCGTTTTCTGTGAATGTGTGATTGCGGTGCCATGAGCTGTGATTTATGTGCGTGTGGCCATACAGATGTCAGACACGTACTGTCTGCCTCACATTCGGTCTATTTTCTGTGTATATCCAGGTATTCCTCTTGATTGGAAGAGGATAAAATAATTATATTTTGATCAATTAGAGTGATTTAAAATATCTGCTTATCAAGAACAGTATTTGGCATTCTTGGGTATCTTATTGTGCGTGAAGTTGCTCAGTTGTGTTCAACTCTTTGCGACCCCATGGACTGTAGGGTCCCCTGTTCATGGGATTTTCCAGGCAAGAATACTGGAGTGGGTTGCCGTTTCCTTCACTAGGGGATCTTCCCAACCCAGGGATTGAACCCTGGTCTCCAGCATTGCGGGCAGACGCTTTACCATCTGAGCCTCCAGGGAAGCCCTGGCGTGTTATGTACTGTATGCTAATAAAGCTTCTAAGTGTTCCCCTCTTATGCATCCGTTTAATCTATGCAGGCCGCAGAAACGAATATAATCTGTATCCTGAACTTTCCAGCTATCGTGAGAGAGTTGGTAAGTAAAACTGTTTCTGTTTTAAAAGATTTGTAACCATCTTATAATCACAAACCTCCTAACTAATTTGGCAGGTTGTGAAAATATCAATACCTCTTACTTCATTTATAGGATATTCACATTACTTTGAGAAGCACTTCATTTAAAACATGCTCTGCACAATTGGACTAATCAAACTTGATAGAGTCAGCAGATAGACTGGACCTGCTTGGGAAAGGGCCACTGGCCCGG
>SJYC01041692.1:0-27647 GCA_006408675.1 Madoqua kirkii | reverse complement strand
GATGAACAGAGATCATTCTGTCATTTTTGAGACTGCATCCAAGTACTGCATTTTGGACTCTTTTGTTGACCATGATGGCTACTCCATTTCTTCTGAGGGATTCCTGCCCGCAGTAGTAGATATAATGGTCATCTGAGTTAAATTCATCCATTCTAGTCCATTTTAGTTCGCAGATTCCTAGAATGTCAACGTTCACCCTTGCCATCTCTTGTTTGACCACTTCCAATTTGCCTTGATTCATGGAGGTGACATTCCAGGTTCCTATGCAATATTGCTCTTTGCAGCATCAGACCTTGTTTCTATCACTAGTCACATCCACAGCTGGGTATTGTTTTTGCTTCAGCTCCATCCCTTCATTCTCTCTAGAGTTATTTCTCCACTGATCTCCAGCAACATATTGGGCACCTACTGACCTGGGGAGTTCCTCTTTCAGTATCCTATCATTTTGCTTTTTCATACTGTTCCTGGGGTTCTCAAGGCAAGAATACTAAACCATTATAACTAGGCTCAAACATATCTCTATTAATCAAAATAGGGACCATTACAATCAACACATTTTTACCAATGAGAAATAAGTTTGTTTATTCCTGTAGTGTAAAAATCCATGCTTCAGGATTCAATAAACTCTTGGAAAGCATTTTCTACCTCTTCCTGGTTATGGAAGCATTTTGCCTGCAAAAAGTTGTCAAGATACTTGAAGAAGTGACAGTAGGCTGGCAAGAGGTCAGGTAAATACAGCAGATGAGGTAAAACTTCATAACCCACTCGTTCAACTTTTGAAGCATCACTTGTGCAGTGTGAGGTCAGGTGTTGTCATGGTGAAGAACTGGGACCATCCTGTTGACCAACACCAGCTGCAGGCATTGCAGTTTTCAGTGCATCTCACTGATTTGCTGAGCATACTTCTCAGATATAATGGTTTCACTGGGACTCAGAAATCTGTAGTGGATCAAACCAGCAGCAGACCACCAAATAGTGACCATGACATTTTTAGGTGCAAGTTTGGTTTTGGGAAGTGCTTTAGAGCTTCTTCTCAGTCCAACCACAGAGCTGGATGTCATATAAAATCCACTTTTCATTGCACATCACAATCCCACTGACAAATGGTTCATTGTTGCTACACAGAGTAAGAGAAGATGACACTTCAAAACGACAACTTTTTTGATCTGTGGCCAGCTCACGAGGCACTGACTTATTGAGCTTTTTCACCTTTCCAGTTTGCTTCAAATGCTAAATGACCACAGAATGGCTGATGTTGAATTCTTCAGCAACTTCTTGTGCAGTTCTAAGAAATCAGTTTCGATGATCCTCTCAATTGGTCGTTGTCAACTTCCAATGGCCAGCCACTGTACTCATCTTCAAGGCTTTCATCTCCTTTGCAAAACTTCTTGAACCTACTACTGCACTATACAATCATTAGTAGTTCCTGGGCCAAATGTGCTGTTGATGTTGCAAATTGTCGCTGCTGCTTTACGATCCATTTTGAACTCAAATAAAAAAACTGCTCAAGTCTGCTTTACGTCAAACATCATTTCCCTAGTCTAAAATAAGTAATAAGTCACTAGCAAAAAAAAAAGTGAGAAATGCACACTAAAATGATAGATTACATAACCACATTTATTTAAGAATATATTCCAAACAGCAAATTCCAAGCAAAGTTCAACAATGTAAAATCGCAATTACTTTTGAACCAACCTAATGTATATACATACTGAATGTTTGTCATTCTGTGGCCTCAAATTTTTGAGAAAGTATATACTGCTATAGGACCAAAATTAGTAAAGCAGTATCATTTGCACTAAGAGTAACTCAGGGGAATTAACTTAAAGAAAGACATAAGCAATCTATTTAAAGAAAATTATAAAATCCTAATGAGAGATAAAGATAAATGGGAAGACACTGGAGAATTCTAACTGGAATTCTAAATGCAACAATGGAGACCTGGGCCCAGTTAACATGTAGATCTGAAGCATCTTCAGACTTGATAAAATCTCCTGGCAGAGTCTCAGGCGGTGGGAGTGATAGCAGCAGACACGTTACTGCAGCCAAGCAGTCTGGGAGGCAGACGGACCACACACCACAGAGCAACATCAGTTCCATGCAGAAATTTCTGGCTGGCTCATCCTTATTTGGGTTTGGGGCCCAGTCTTTTTTTTTTTCATAGCTAGAACCTGTTCTCTGCAGCCCTGATGATTATGAATTTCTAAAAAAATGATAGTAATATCTGCTAGAAAAATAAAGTTGGCACAAATACAAAAGAATACTTTTAAAAGAAAAATATATTAGTTGCCTTTCTACCTTGGGCGTGGGGTGTCTCTTCACGGCTGCTCCAGCAAAGCACAGCCGCTGCTCCTTCAATGGTTCAGAGGAAAAAAATATTTATTTGTGCTATTTTGCAAATTTTCTAAGTTTAGACTTATTTCCAAAGAATAAAACAGTTTGTACTTAATAAATAAATCATAGTTTTACTGCTTTAATTTAGCTGATAACATTAAGTTCTAAGTTAAAACACAGACTTAGTTGAAAATTAACCTGGTTCTGAGAACCTTACCCAGAGAAAGCCCGTGTATTCAGAGCTCAGAGGACTGCTGGTAACTGTGTACTCAGGCCTCTCGTTTCTTCCCTATACATGGGTCTCTGAGTCACATTCATTGAAACAGTAAAGGGAGCTGGGATTGGCAACCATAAATGGTGCCCATGTTTACTTGTTAGCTGATGATCCTGGTCTTTGGAATTTTGTTCCTGGGCTGGAACTGCCATAGTACTGAGAGGGAGAGGAGCTGTGGCAGCCTTACAGGGAGGAGGAAGTGACTGAGTTCAGTGTGTCCATGGGAAGAGGAGAATTCAGGAGCCTCCTACATTGCCATCTTGAACAGAACTTATTATGAACATTTTAGCAATAGTTTTTCTGATCTGTGTTTTCTCCAATTTCTTTTAACATCTTCTTTTTTCCATTATACAATTGCCCATGTTTACTTGTTAGCTGATGATCCTGGTCTTTGGAATTTTGTTCCTGGGCTGGAACTGCCATAGTACTGAGAGGGAGAGGAGCTGTGGCAGCCTTACAGGGAGGAGGAAGTGACTGAGTTCAGTGTGTCCATGGGAAGAGGAGAATTCAGGAGCCTCCTACATTGCCATCTTGAACAGAACTTATTATGAACATTTTAGCAATAGTTTTTCTGATCTGTGTTTTCTCCAATTTCTTTTAACATCTTCTTTTTTCCATTATACAAGTCTTTCACTTCCTTGCTGAATTCTTGTTTACTATTGTATTGATGATATTGTAAATGGAGTAGCTTTATTTTTTTCAGATGTCTCATTAATAGTATATAGAAATACAGTTGATTTCTGTATATTGATTTTTATGTCTTGCATCTTGGCTGAATTTGTTTCGGTCTCACTGTTTGGTTGATTTCTTTGGAATTTCTTACATACAAGATCATCTTATCTGCAAATAATGACAGTTTAATTATTTCCATTTTGGATGCCTTTTATTTATTTCATTCTTTTGGTCTTGCCCAATTGCTCTAGTTAAGATTTCCATTACTATGTTGAATAAGAGTGCTGAGCAGGCACCCTTGGCCTGTTCCTGATCATAGTAGAAAAACTTTCAGTTTTTCACCAATGAGTATGATGATGGCTTCCCTGGTGGCCCAAATGGTTAAAAAATCCATCTGCAATATGGGAGACCTGGGTTTGATCCCTGGGTTGGGAAGATCCCCTGGAGGAGGGCATGGCAACCCACTCCAGTATTCTTGCCTGAAGAATCCCCATGGCCAGAGGAGCCTGGTGGGCTACAGTCCATAGGGTCGCAAAAAGTCGGACACAGCTGAGTGGCTAAGCATGGCACCTGGGCTTGTTGTATTTGTCCCCTATATTGTGAGGCACATTCCTTCGGTATCCAATTTATTTAGGTTTTGTTGCTGTTTTTAGATAAAAGACAAGATTTTTATTTATGTAGATATAGGAGTGTTCATAGAAAAATATGATTCAAAGAAGCAGAGTTTGGGGCATATATACCATATTAATAGGGGGAAAGAAGAAAAGACCACTTATGAGAAAAAAATGAATTTAGGAAAGAGAAATTTGGGCCTTTATAAGATTAGATGTGAGATATGATAGTTTTCTGATGTTTGTTTAGACAGTTTCTTATGCTAGTGCTACCAACTGTTTTTGAGGGGGGGTGGGGGAGCCTGTGCTGCATCTTTGCACACAGGCTTTAGTAGTTGTGGCACACCGGCTTAGTTGCTCTGAAGGGTGTGGAATCTTCCCAGCCTAGGGATGAACCCATTTCCCCTGCATTGGCAGGTGGATTCTTAACCACTGGACCACCAGGGAAGTCCAGTGTGCCAACATCTTGTCTTCTGTCAGAGGAGCCAGTCTTCCCTGGTAATTTCTCCCAAAAGGAAGCATTTATGATGGGATGAATTTAGGCAGATAAGGGGATCTTGGAAAAAAAATAAAAACAAAATCTTTTCAAGTGATATATTCTTTATCCCTTCACTTCTAAAAAAACACTGCTCTCTGGAAGTTCTAGGCAGAGCTGAGTAGACTCCTTGACATTGCAGAGTTTGTGGGTTAGAATGGGCCTCAGGGATGTATTTCTCCAGGTTTTAGTCAAATCTTATAGTTCAACACACCTTTTTTGGCTAGTTGTGGTGGTGTATCCTCTGATAAAATTTCCAAAGCACGGAGTTGACATTTCTGATCTTTTCACACCCTCTGTTTCTCTTCTCCAATACCACACAAACCAGGATTATGGTAGTTCCTGATATCTTATTCAGATATTTTTTTAAATCATGAAAAGATACTATGTTTTATGAAATGTTTTTTTCTGCATCTATTGAGATAATCTTGTTATATTTATTTTTCATTCTATTAATATGGTATCTCACTTTGATTTATGTTTGTTGAACCATTCTTGCATCTCAGGGGTGAGTACCACTTGGTCATGGTGTATAATCTTTTTGTGTTATTTGGTTTGCTAATGTTCTTTTGGTAGTTTTTTGCATCTATAGTCATCAAGGATTTTATTCTATCCTTTTCTTTTTTGTGGTTTCCATATCTAGCTTTGGTATCAGGGTATCATGGTATTTAATAACACTAGCCTCATAGGATGAGTTTGGACGTGTTCTGTCCCCTTCAATTTTGGAAAAGAGTTTGAGAAGAATTGGCTTTAACTCTTCTTTAAATGTTTGGTAGAATTCACCTATGAAACCATTTGGTCCTGGGGTTATCTGTGTTGAGTGAGTTTTGATTCTGATTCACTTTACTTGTTATTGATCTTTTCAGATTTTCTATTTCTTTATGATTCAGTCTTGGTAGGTTTTAGGTGTCTAGGACTTTATCCATTTCTTCTAGGTTTTCCAATAAATTCACATATAATTGTTCATAGTAGTCTCTTATGAGTCTATGTATTCCTGTAGTGTTAGTTATATCATTTTTTATTTCATTCATATGAGTCCTCTCTCTTCTCCTTGGTGAGTCTAACTAAAGATTAGTCAATTTTCTGGTTTTTCTTTTTGTAAAAACCTACACTTTTGAAATCTAATATTTGTTGATTTTATTCTATTGTTTTTTGTGGTCTCATTTGTGTCAGCTCTAATTTTTGTTATTTCCTTTCTTCTGCTAACTTTGGGCTTAGTTTCTTCCTCTTCTTTTTAGTTCTTCAGTGTGTAAAGTTAGGCGGTTTGCTTGACTGCTTTTTAAATTCTTAATATATGCATTTATTGCTGTAAAATTCCCTCTCCAAACTAGTTTTACAGTATCTCAGAGGTTCTGTTTGTTGTATTTCCATTTCGCTTATTTAAATATATTTTTAAATTTCCTTCCTGTTGAATGGAATGTTCTATAAATATGTTAAGTCCATTTGGCCTAATGTATGGTTCAAGTCCAACTTTTATTTTCTGTCTAGATGATCTATCCTTGTTGAAAACAGGCTATTTTCAGCAACAGAATATATTAGAAGTCCCCTGCTATTATTGCATTGTTATATATTTTTCCCTTTAGATCTATTCAGTTCAGTTCAGTCACTCAATCATGTCTGACTCTTTGCAACCCCATGGATTGCAGCACACCAGGCCTCCCTGTCCATCACCAACTCCCAGAGTTCACCCAGATTCATGTGCATCGAGTTGGTGATGCCATCCAGCCATCTCATCCTCTGTCGACCTCTTCTCCTCCTGCCCCCAATCCCTCCCAGCATCAGAGTCTTTTCCAATGAGTCAGCTCTTCACATGAGGTGGCCAAAGTATTGGAGTTTCAGGCTCAGCATCATTCCTTCCAATGAACACCCAGGGCTGATCTCCTTTAGAATGGACTGGTTGGATCTCCTTGCAGTCCAAGAGACTCTCAAGAGTCTTCTCCAACACCACAGTTCAAAAACATCAATTTTTCGGCACTCAGCTTTCTTAGATCTATTAGTATTTGCTTAATATGTTTAGGTGTTCTGATATTGGGTGGATATATATTTACAATTGTATGTTCATTATTAATTGATCCCTTTATCATTATATAATGACACTGTCTTGTTAACATTTTTGGCGTACAGTCTATTGTCTTTGATAAAGTATAGCTATCCCTGCTTTCTTCTGATGTCAGCCTGCATATGATTTGCCTTTCCATTCCTTCACTTAGAGACTGTAGGTCCTTAAAGCTGATATGAGTCTTTTGTAGACTGCATATAACTTGAGCCTTGTTTTTCTTATCAGTCTAGCCACTCAACCTTTTGATTGGTGAAATCAGTTCATGTACTAGTCATCTTAATTGCTTTCTGCTTATTTTGTATCTCCACATACTCTTTTCCCCTCTATTCTTGCCTTCCTTTGTAAATTTGTGATTTTTTGTGTTAGTGGCCTATGTCTTATTTCTTCTTTTCTTTTGTGAATTTATTATAGGTTTTTTACATTGTGGTTAATGTTAGGTTTACATGAGATATCTCAGAGCTAATAAAGTTCACTTAAAGCTGGTAGCAACTTAACTTTGATAGCCTACAAAAGCTTCATACTTTTACTCCATCTTTTATATTTTTGATATCACTTTTTACCTCTGTGTACTATATATTCATTAGCACATAATTATAATTATTTTAATACTCTTTTCCTTTAGCCATTATACTTTAGGTAAATGGTTTAACATACCATTTTATTATTAGAGTTTTCGAAGTCTGATTGTATATTTATTTTCACCAATGCGTTGTATACTTTGTTTTCATGTTTCTCATTAGTGTCTTTTCATTTCAGCTTGAAGAACTTCTTTCAGCATTTCTTCAAGGTGTGTTGAATGGTAATGAAACCCCTCAGCTTTCGTTTGTCTGGGAAAGTACTTTTCCTTCATATGTGCATGATAACTTCGTAGGCATGTTTTTTCTTTCAGTTTCTGAATATGACATTTCATTCTCTCCTGGTCTATAGAATTTCCACTGAGAAGTTTTGTTGGTGTTCAGTTGCTTAGTCGTGTCCAACTCTTTGTGACCCCATGGACCACAGCACGCCAGGCTTCCCTGTCCTTCACAATTTCCCAGACAAACAAAAAAATTTCCCTCATTATATTTTGTAGTTTCTGTAAATATTTTCATACTATAATTTGTTGTACTGAAACTGTTCGGTGGTGTTTCAGAGAGCTCTAAAGAGCCTGGTTCTTTATGATTCAGCACAGAAAAGAATTCAGCAAGACGAAAAGTGAGAGATAAGTGATTTATTAGAATAAGTCACTTGTGAGACTTAGAAGCAGGTGGGCGAGGGGGTGTTGCACCCCAAGAACTTACCAAGGTACAGTTTTATAATCAAAGAAAAAGTGGAGATGGGGAAATGACCACTTTCTTCTTCATTCTTGATTAGATGTCATGTTTCCATTATCAGCTCTTCCTCCAGATTAACCAGGGCAGTATTTTTGTCCTTGTATTGTCAAGCCAGGATCATCATCAGTTCAATTCAGTCACTCAGTCATGTCCAACTCTTTGTGACCCAGTGGACCGCAGCACGTGAGGCTTCCCTGTCCATCACCAACGCACAGAGGTTGCTCAAACACATGTCCGTTGAGTTGGTGATGCCATCCAACCATCTCATCCTCTGTCATCCCCTTCTCCTCCTCCTAGTCTTTCCCAGCATCACGGTCTTTTCCAATGAGTCATTTCGTCACATCAGATGGCCAAAGTATTGGAGCTTCGGCTTCAGCATCAGTCCTTCCAATGAATATTCAGAACTGATTTCCTTTAGGATTGACTAGTTTGCTCTTCTTGCAGCAAGGGACTCTCAAGTGTCTTCTCCAACACCACAATTCAAAAGCACCAATTTTTTGGTGCTCAACTTTCTTTATGGTACAACTCTCATATTCATACATGACTGCTGGAAAAACCATAGCTTTGACTAGACAGATCTTTGTTGGCAAAGTAATGTCTCTGCTTTTAAATATGCTGTCTAGGTTTGTCATAGCTTTTCTACCAAGGAGCAAGCATCTTTTAATTTCATGGCTGCAGTCACTGCCCACAGTAATTTTGGAGCCCAAAAAAATAGTCTGTTACTGTTTCCATTGTTTTCCCATTTATTTGCCATGAAGTGATGGAACTGGATGCCATGATCTTAGGTTTTCAATGCTGAATTTTAAGCCAGCTTTTACAGTCTCCTCTCTCACCTTCATTAAGAGTTTCTTCAGTTCCTCTTCACTTTCTACCATAGGGTGGTGTCATCTGCATATCTGAGGTTATTGATATTTCTCCCAGCAATCTTGATTCCAGCTTCTACTTTATCCAGTCTGGCACTTCGCACCATGTACTATGATGTACTTTGCATGTAAGTTCAATAAGGTAAGAATAGACAACCTTGACCAGTTTGGAATCAGTCCATTGTTCCACATCCAGTTCTAACTGTTGCTTCTTGACCTGTGTACAGATTTCCCAGGAGGCCAGTAAGGTGTCTGGTCTGGTATTCCCATCTCTTTAAGAATTTTCCAGTTGGTTGTCACACAATTAAAGGCTTTAGCATAGTCAATGAAGCAGAAGTAGATGCTTTTCTGGAATTCTCTTGCTTTTTCTATGATCCAGTGGACATTGGCAATTTGATATCTGGTTCCTCTGCCTTTTCTAAATCCAGCTTGAACATCTAGAAGTTCTTGGTTCATGTACTTTTGAAGCCTGGCTTGGAGAATTTTGAGCATTACTTTGCTAGCATGTGAGATGAGTGCAATTGAGCAGTAGTTTGAACATTCTTTGGCATTGCCTTTCTTTGGGATTGGAATGAAACTGACCTTTTCCAGTCCTGTGGCCATTGCTGAGTTTTCCAAATTTGTTAGCATATTGAGTGCAGGACTTTAACAGCATCATCTTGTAGAATTTGAAATAGTTCAACTGGAATTGCATCATCTCTACTAGTTTTGTTCATAGTGATGCTTCTTAAGGCCCACTTGACTTCACGTTCCAGGATATCTGTCTCTAGGTGAGTGATCACTCCATGGTGGTTATCTGGGTCAGTAAGATCTTTTTTGTATAGTTCTGAGTATTCTTGCCACCTCTTCTTAATATCTTCTGCTTCTACTACGTTCATACAGTTTCTGTCCTTCATTGTACCCATCTTTGCATGAAATGTTCCCTTTGTATCTCTTATTATCTTGATGAGATCTCTAGTCTTTCACATTCTGTTGATTTCCTCTATTTTTTTGCATTGTTCACTTAGGAAGGCTTTCTTATATTTCGTTGCTACTTTTTGGAACTCTGCATTCAGATGGGTATATATTTCCTTTTCTCCTTTGGTTTTAGCTTCTCTTTTTTCCTCAGCTATTTGTAAGGCCTCCTCCAACAACCATTTTGCCTTTTTGCATTTTTTCTTTTGGGGATGGTTTTGATCACCACCTCCTATACAATGTTATGAACTTCTGTCCATAGTTCTTCAAGGTCATGGCACTATGGAAAAATTATTTCAGGTCTCAGTACAATAAGGATCTTTGCTTTGAAATGTCAGTTCAGTTCAGTCGTGTCCGACTCTTTGTGATCCCATGAATCGCAGCACGCCAGGCCTCCCTGTCCATCACCAGCTCTCCGAGTTCACTCAAACTCACATCCATTGAGTCAGTGATGCCATCCAGCCATCTCATCCTCTGTTGTCCTCTTCTCCTTCTGCTCCCAACACCTCCTAGCATCAGAGTCTTTCCAATGAGTCAACACTTCACATGAGGTGGCCAAAGTACTAGAGTTTCAGCTTTAGCATTATTCCTTCCAAAGAACACCCAAGGCTGATCTTTAGAATGGACTGGTTGGATCTCCTTGTAGTTCAAGGGACTCTCAGGAGTCTTCTCCAACACCACAGTTCAAAAGCATCAATTCTTTGGCACTCAGCTTTCTTCACAGTCCAACTGTCACATCCAACCACTGGAAAAACTATAGCCTTGACTAGATGGACCTTTGTTGGCAAAGTAATATTTCTGCTTTTGAATATGCTATCTAGGTTGGTCATAACTTCCTTCCAAGGAGTAAGTGTCTTTTATTTTTCTTATTTTTTAATCTTTAAGTGGTGAATTTTATTGTTTTATTTTTTATTTTTTTTACTTTACAATACTGTATTGGTTTTGCCATACATTGACATGAATCCACCACAGGTGTACATGAGTTCCCAACCCTGAAGCCCCCTCCCACCACCCTCCACATATCATCTCTCTGGGTCATCCCAGTGCACCAGCCCCAAGCATCCTGTATCCTGTATCAAACCTAGACTAGCGAATCGTTTCTTACATGATAGTATACATGTTTCAATGTCATTCTCACAAATCATCCCACCCTCTCCCTCTCCCACAGAGTCCAAAAGTCTGTTCTTTACATCTATGTCTCTTTTGCTACCTCACATACAGGGTTATCATTACCATCTTTCTAAATTCCATATATATGTGATAGTATACTGTACTGGTGTTTTTCTTTCTGGCTTACTTCACTCTGTATAATCTGCTCTAGTTTCATCCACCTCATTAGAACTGATTCAAATGTATTCTTTTTAATGGCTGAGTAATACTCCATTGTGTATATGTACCACAGCTTTCTTATCCATTCTCACCCTTTCCCTCTCTCACTGAGTCCAAAAGACTGTTCTATACATCTGTGTCTCTTTTGCTGTCTCACATACAGGGTTATCATTACCATCTTTCTCAATTCCATATATATGCATTAGTATTCTCTACTGGTGTGCTTTTCTTTCTGGCTTACCTCACTCTGTATAATTGGCTCCAGTTTCATACACCTCATTAGAACTGATTCAAATGTATTCTTTTTAATGGTTGAGTAATACTCCATTGTGTATATGTACCACAGCTTTCTTATCCATTCATCTGCTGATAGACATCTAGGTTGCTTCCATGTCCTGGCTATTATAAACAGTGCTGTGATGAACATTGAGGTACACGTGTCTCTTTCAATTCTGCTTTCCTCAGTGTGTATGCCCAGCAATGGGATTGCTGGGTCATAAGGCAGTTCTATTTCCAGTTTTTTAAGGAATTTCCACACTGTTCTCCATAGCGGCTGTACTAGTTTGCATTCCCACCAACAGTGTAAGAAGGTTCCCTTTTCTCCACACCCTCTCCAGCATTTACTGCTTGTAAACTTTTGGATCACAGCCATTCTGACCAGCGTGAAATGGTACCTCACTGTGGTTTTGATTTGCATTTCTCTGATAATGAGTGATGTTGAGCATCTTTTGAAATGATAATATTTTAAAATTACAACCTAATTCATAAATGAAGATGGACTTCCCAGGTGCCACAGTGGAAAAGAACTTGTCTGCCAATGCAAAAGACACAAGAGACATGGGTTCAGTCCCTGGGATGAGAAGATCCCCTGTAGAAGGAAATGGCAACACACTCCAAAATTCTTGCCAGGATAATAATCCCTTGGACAGAGGAGTCTGGTGGGTTACAGTCCATGGGTTTGCAAAGAGTCAGACATGATGCAGCACATGCACATATATAAATGAAGAAATAAAACCAAAAATCATAATATATATTATATATTACTTTACCCCTTAGTTATCAAAAAAAAAAAAATTATGACTCTGTATGATTTACCACTTCCAGAACTCTTCTTTAAAAATCTAGGGTTCATCACTTGCCAATCCTTCTGGAAAAAAATCTGGAAATACACAACAAAAATTTTAAATTACTCAAGTCGTTAATCTTATTAATCCCCCTTTGAAGATTATAGCACCAAAAACTAATCCCAAAGGAATTTCTACAAAGAGTATGTTAACACTATTTATTCTAAGAAAATCTTGAAAATATTTTTAAAGTATACCCAATGAGCAAATGATTAAACAAATCATAATACAGTCATATGAAAAGATGCTACTTAATCATCACAAATGACAAACTCAGCTGAACTAACACAAACACTCCCTGAGTTACACAGGAGCTATGTCTGCAGGTCCATAAACACTAGGCCACAGTCATAAAGCAGGCACGTCCACCAAGGGCTCTTCCCGGGAAACACTACCAGTGCCTCCTCAGCTCCTAAGAACACAACAGGCATGACCCTACACTGGGAATGAAACAGCAGTGTTTAGCTAACAGCAGCCTTACTTTAACACTGCTGTGGTTCCCATAGCAGGTTGCTGAGCCTCCTCCACATGGAGCTGAGACACACCAAGTTCTGCTCAGCCTGGGTCTCAAGAACAGGCCGTACATGGGTGCTAAGGAAGCAAGTGCAAACGTCAGCATGAGCACACCTGATCCAAGGAGCTGGGCAGCAGGCCGAGACAGTGAGGTCACCAGCCTAACCAAGCACCCAGCCTTCTCCCCTCCCAGGAGCCTGTGTAAGTGCGAGCATGTGTGGCTCAGTACCAGAGGATGAGTTCATAACCCCGAGTTCTGAGAAAGCCCCCAGACATGGAGGAGAAAGACCACAGCACAGGGTCAAGCATATACATGTAGTCAGCACTAGGGATTTATGACATTTATCTTCAGGGTTATGCTGTTGAGAGGATTCCCTTGTAGCTCAGTTTAAATGCTATTTAAATGACTGACTGTTAGAGACAGCATCTTAGCAAAGAAAGGAACTCTAAGTTTACTGTATAAAACATAAATGTTCAAATGAGAGAGCAAACCAAGAAAAATATCCAGGTGTGACAGTATGCATTTGATGAGATAAACCATTTAGAACACACTTCTAGATTCTTTACTGTTAAAAATGATTTTTATAGATCTTTTTTTGGATGTGGACCACTTTTAAAGTCTTTATTGAATCTGTTACAATGGCCTCTGTTTTATGTTTTGGTTCTTTGGCCACAAGGCATGTAGGATCTTATCTCCCCGACCAGGAATCGAACCTGCAACCCTGTACTGGAAGGTGAAGTCTTAACCACTGGACCACCACGGAAGTCCCCATTTATAGATTCTTAACCTGAAAGATTCAGTTCAGTTCAGTTCAGTCACTCAGTCATATCCGACTCTGCAACCTCATGAATTGCAGCACGCCAGGCCTCCTTATCCATCACCAACTTCCGGAGTTCACTCAGACTCACGTCCGAGTCAGTGATGCCATCCAGCCATCTCATCCTCTGTCGTCCCCTTCTCCTCCTGCCCCTAATCTCTCCCAGCATCAGAGTCTTTTCCAATGAGTCAACTCTTCACATGAGGCGGCCAAAGTACTGGAGTTTCAGCTTTAGCATCATTCCTTCCAAAGAATATCCAGGACTGATCTCCTTTAGAATGGACTGGCTGGATCTCCTTGCAGTCCAAGGGACTCTGAGGAGTCTTCTCCAGCACCACAGTTCAAAAGCACCAATTCTTCGGCACTCAGGTTTCTTCACAGTCCCAACTCTCACATCCATACATGACCACTGGAAAAACCATAGCCTTGACTAGATGGACCTTTGTTGGCAAAGTGATGTCTCTGCTTTTGAATATGCTGTCTAGGTTGGTCATAACTTTCCTTCCAAGGAATAAGCGTCTTTTAATTTCATGGCTGCAATTACCATTTGCAGTGATTTTGGAGCGCAAAAAAAAAAAAAGTTTGACACTGTTTCCACTGTTTCCCCATCTAATACAAATGTTCTTTGAGAAAAAAATCTAATCAGGATAGGCAAGAAAGCTAGAGAATGGGTAATTTGTGACTCAGGGGTCAGGAAAGGCCCCTCAAAGGAAGCAACCTTGAATAAGGTAGAATCTGAGTACAAAACGGCACTAAATGGGTGGGGGCCCCATTGGGTATAGCCAGGCCCTAAGCCTGCAGAGGGAGGTCTGCACCTCAGGGAGGCAGGAGGAAGTAGGCGTTAACCAAGGCAGACAGGCCAAGGGATCTAATGCTTGGAAATGTGATTCTGGCCACGTGTGGACTGAAGGGACACCCAGAGAAGAAGCTGATAAGCAGCTAGCTCAGCGCAGTAACCAGAATCAGAGAGGGCAGTGGCTCAGACCACGGTCAGCAGCAGAATGGGAAGAAGTGACTGGATTAGGGATGCATGCACATATTTACTATTTTTATATTTATAGCTATATGTATATATGATACACATTAATAGACCATGTATTACTTTTTAAATGAAAAAGTGCCCATATATGTGATATAAGCAGATCTCTATTTTTCAATTAAAATGCAGTAAAACACAAATGAACTAAGAAACTATGCATAAGATAATTTTTCATTAATGATTCAGAAGACACTCTGGAATATCTTAATGTCTTGCTGCTGCTGCTAAGCCGCTTCAGTTGTAACCGACTCTGTGCGACCCCACAGACGGCAGCCCACCAGGCTCCTCCGTCCCTGGGATTCTCCAGGCAAGAACACTGGAGTGGTTTGCCATTTCCTTCTCCAATGTCTTAGGATCATATTATCAATGTCAAATACTCTTGCAGTGCAGAAGAATAGGATTTCCAATTCATTTAAAGTTACACAAACTATATTTTATTGTAATAGCTTATTTCAGAAAAAAAGTAAAACGAAAATTTATTTGCCTGAAAAAAAAAAACCTACCTTACATTTCTACATTCTGGAATTTCATAATGAATTTTATCTTGCATGTTTGCTAGAGCTGTAGTCATATTTTACATCCAAATTGTGATATGCATGCATTAAAGTTCAATGCCAAGTTAGCATGTAGCAGAGATCAGAGAATTATGAACCATAACGATTCAGTCATGAGGGAAGAGCTTCCATGAGAAATGGAAGCCAAATTTATATTTTAGGTAAGAAGGAAGGTAGGAAGTATCTGAATCAGGGTTTGCTTTAGCAGAAGCTTAAAGTCTAGACCAATCTTAATTTATTAAAATACTCTGCCTATAAACCTTTAGAAACTCAAAATAATGGATTTTAAGTACTAAAAGAAGCCCAGGTATGAAATGACAGATCATTTTTATATTCAGAAAGCTAAACAAACAGAGTGATAGAAACATTCACATAGTTAATTTTATTATGATTTTCTCTATGTACTTCACTTTATTATTATTTTCAAGTCCAACTATTTGTCTTCACAGATTAAAAAGAAACAAAAATAGTGAAGAGCATTTACTCTTTGGCTCATCATGTTTTCAGCAATAACTCGACTTGTGTCTTGCTTGGTTAGAAACACAGCAGAAAGCCAGACGCATATGTACAATGACTAACCCAGCCAAAGTGTGGAGAAGCTACATCACAACATCAGTTTAGGCCCCATTTCAATCATGATCTGACTATGCTAGCTCAGCCCTTTGATGGGACAAGACAAGGCCTCACCTTTGGAGTCAGAGCTCCTCCCCTTCACAGACAAGCACGAAGCGCAAACTCTCCTGCCAGTAGCTCCAAGGTACACACACCTATGTGAGCACAGCCTGCGCCCAACTCCTACCTCTCCCAGGTCAGCTGTGAGCGAGCCTTGGGTGAGTCCTGCCACCTCCCCTGCTGTAGTGGGTGCACCTCCCCTGTCACCTGGGGCTGGTTTGGAGCAGCAGTATTACACAAAGTGGACTGGCAGCAGACACATGGTTGTATGTGTTTCCATAGCAACTACTATTCTGATGATTTCATCACAAGTGAAGTGAAAGTCAGTCACTTGTGTCCGACTCTGCAACCCCATGGACCATACAGCCCATGGAATTCTCCAGGCCAGAATACTCGAGTGGGTAGCCTTTCCCTCCTCCAGGGGATCTTCCCAACCCAGGGATCAAACTCAGGTCTCTCACATTGAAGGTAGATTCTTTACCAGCTGCAACACAAAGGAAGCCCTAACTGTGAAGAAGGATCTCCAAATTTAAGTTTTGACCCCAAAACATAGAGCTTAGTTTTAACCTCATTGTTCATTTCAGGAAATCTAGCAGTTACCATTTATTGAGCATCTTCTCAGGGTCAAACTCTGTACCAGATACTTCATAAATGAGACAAATATACATGTCCTGTTTAGTCCTCACAATAGCCCAATATGCATTTATTTTAAAACTTGGTGAACTCTTTTTTAAAATACATTTCTTTATTGGCTGTGCTGGGTCTTCACAGGTGTGGGGGCTTCTCACTGCGGTGGCTTCTCTTGTTGGAAGAAAAGTTATGACAAACCTAGACAGCGTATTAAAAAGCAGAGACATCACTTTGCCAACAAACGTCCATATGGTCAAAGCTACGGTTTTCTAGTAGTCATGTATGGATGTGAGAGCTGGACCATAAAGCAAGCTGAGCACCAAAGAATTGATGCTTTTAAACTGTGGTACTGGAGAAAACTCTAGAGAGTCCTGTGGACTGCAAGATCAAACTAGTCAATTCTAAAGGAAATCAACCCTGAATATTCACTGGAAGGACTGATGCTGAGGCTGAAGCTCCAATATTTTGGCCACCTGATACAAAGAGCCAACTCACTGCAACAGACTGTGACGCTGGGAAAGACTGAGGGCAGGAGAAGAAGGGCATGACAGGATGAGATGGTTGGATGCCATCACCAACTCAATGGACATGAGTTTGAGCAAACTCCAAGAGAGTTTCAGTGTCCAGGAGCAGATAGACCTCAAATACACTCACCTGGCCACTGAACTGATGTCCCCTGAACTATGCAATCCTCTCAGGAAGTCCTCCATGTGAGGGTAAGGATGCTCACCCATCTGAACTCTTCAATCCCTCTCAGGAAGTCCTCCCAAGTGAGGGTAAGGATGACTGCCCATCTGAGCTCTGTGATCTTTCTCAGTAAGTTCTTCCAGGTGAGTGTGGGGAATGCCCACCCACCCAGGAATGCTTATACCTTCATGAGAAGAGAAGTCCTCAAGGACTGCCACATGGGAAGTAGCAGACAAAATGAGGCAGGGCTCCCACAGTCAGGAGGAACTTCACATAATCCTGGCCTATCTCAAAACCATGCTGTCCATGAAGTGTTCTGTAATCACCCCTCCACCCCCAAGTCTCCTCTTCCATCACAGGGGCAGTGATTCAGGGCCCTGTGCAGACCTCACTGTGTAGTCCACTTGGCTCTCTCTCACTGAAGGTGCAACCGAGGTGGCTGTCCCACTGGGACAACACTGAACCAGCCCCTATCACATGGAAACGCAGGATGCTCACCACCACAGGGAACACTGGATGAGAGGTCACTGCCCCGGCGGCCTGGGGGCAGTTCACCACTCAGCCAGTCTTCTTGCAGCAGAGACCTGGCCCAGCCAGGCACCGACTCAACCAGTTTTCTGCCCGAAAATGTCCAAAATAGGGTTAACTGCCATGTTCCATCACCAAATTTTATATCCTTCAAACATGTAGCTTTAAAGCCTGCTTTTGATTGTTATTCATTATACTTTAAAGAAAGATTCATCCTGAAGCGCTCCACTGGGTGTTCCCTCGGCAGCCTGTGTTTCCTCTATCAGAGCACTACCACTCTTCAAGGTCTCTGCTGTTGAAATTCCATCTTGCTCTACTAGGCTGTAAGGTAGAAAACGGTCACTGCTGACTGCTTTCACCCCTTGCTTCTAGGTTATGCGTGCATCTTCAGTCTTGTCTGACTCTTTGCAACCCTATGAACAGGTTTCCCTGTCCATAGGATTCTCCAAGCAAGAATACTAGCGTGGATTGCCATGTCCTCTTCCAGGGTATCTTCCTGACCCAGGGACTAAACCCGCGTCTCTTGTGTCTTCTGCATTGGCAGGTGGGTTATTACCACTAGGCGCCATCTGGGGAGTCCCAAAGCAGAGCCCTCATTTCCCCCTGGAACCACCACTCCTTACTCTCCACTCTCCTGCTAGAAAAGGGCTGACTTCCTCCACTTGGCTCAGGCCTGGCCAGTCAGAGCACTGCCTCACTTTGGCCATAGTGACAGGTTCAGGTTCCGGCACACAATTAGGTCCACATTCAGCTCAGTTCAGTTCAGTTGCTCAGTCGTGTCCGACTCTCTGTGACTCCACGAATTGCAGCATGCTGGGCCTCCCTGCCCATCGCCAACTCCCAGAGTTTACTCAAACTCATGTCCATTGAGTCGGTGATGCCATCCAGCCATCTCATCCTCTGTCATCCCCTTCTCCTCCTGCCCCCAATCCCTCCCACCATCAGAGTCTTTTCCAATGAGTCAACTCTTCATATGAGGTGGCCAAAGTACTAGAGTTTCAGCTTCAGCATTAGTCCTTCCAATGAACACTCAGGACTGATCTTCTTCAGAATGGACTGGTTGGATCTCCTTGCAATCCAAGGGACTCTCAAGAGTCTTCTCCAACGCCACAGTTCAAAAGCATCAATTCTTCGGCGCTCAGCCTTCTTCACAGTCCAACTCTCACATCCATACATGACCACTGGAAAAACCATAGCCTTGACTAGACGGACCTTAGTCGGCAAAGTAATGTCTCTGCTTTTGAATATGCTGTCTAGGTTGGTCATAACTTTCTTTCCAAGGAGTAAGTGTCTTTTAATTTCATGGCTGCAATCACCATCTGCAGTGATTTTGGAGCCCCCCAAAATAAAGTCTGACACTGTTTCCACTGTTTCCCCATCTATTTCCCATGAAGTGATGGGACCGGATGCCATGATCTTTGTTTTCTGAATGTTGAGCTTTAAGCCAACTTTTTCACTCTCCTCTTGCACTTTCATCAATGGGCTTTTCAGTTCCTCTTCACTTTCTGCCATAAGGGTGGTGTCATCTGCATATCTGAGGTGACTGATATTTCTCCCCACAATCTTGATTCCAGCTTGTGCTTAAGGGTGGTGTAAGAGTCAAACTCAACACTTTCATTGGGGAAGAAGAGTCTCTCTTTTCCATCAGAGTGAGAACTAGGTTGCCAAGGACAACCATGTTGAATGAGCCTGCCTGTGAGGCCCATACACACAGACGCAGAGAGACAGAGTCACCAGGCCCAGTCCTCACACCTGATATCCCCTGGATGTTCTTGGTTCCATGAGCCAGCACAGTCCTTTCACTACCTCCTTAAGCCAATATAAGTAAGTTTCCTGTGCCTGCAATGAAATATATCATAATCAATAAAAACTATGCTCATCTTGTTCACCCCTATAACCACAGCATTCAGCATGGCAACTAGCACACAGGAGATGCCTAATATTTTTTCAAATGAACTGAATAAAAACTTAGGAGCAAAATATTTTACACAGGTATTTACACATCCACATACACACACCTAATGTCTTTTTTTCTCCTCTCTTTTTTTCTGGCCATGTTGCTGCAGTTTGCAGGATCTCAGTTCCCAAACCAGGGATCAGTCCTAGGGCCCAACAGTGAAAGCTCAGGATCCTAACCACTAAGCTACCAGGGAACGTCCTACATGGGTATTTTTATCTTTTAAAATTTCAACAGTAAAACAGTCACCACAACTCACTTTCACTAGGAAAAAATATGAAAAGCTGATTTTCGAGACATAATCTATACTGGAAAAGAAGACTTCCATTTATAGTAATAATTATAAGCCCATGGAGCTTAAATGAATTTTATGTTACACAAAAGTCTTGGCATTTCCTTCCAGACTGATAACCACTGTTACGTGGCAACATGAATTGCTTTGTATTTTTGATCATTACAAAAGGGATATGGGCTACCTTAAGAAAACATCTGGCTCTGGGTCAGTCTTTGAAAATATAATTGGCTTTTTTTTCCACATAAGAGAAATAAGATAGCTGCTTAACAATAGGGCCAAATGTTTTTAATAAATGTCACGCCAAGTGAGAATGGATTTTCTTTTTAATAATTAAATTCCCCATTCTTAAGACATGAAGGGAATCTATTATACAAGTGAAACAGCAGAACATAAGCTAGGGTTAGGGGGAACTAATATTGAATGTGGTTTCAGTATAAATTCATTACCACATTTTGCATTGTTTTTCAAGGCACTGGGATGGATCTGTAAGGATTAGGCAACAATTCCATCCTTTCTGCACCCAACAATGAATTTTCATGATCTCTGGTCATAGTTATGAAAGGGTACAACCTAGGACCCTAAAACAAAGGCAGATTACTGGTGTATATGATAATAAACCTGAAACGTTAAGGCCTAGAATTGAATGCCCTTCTAAAACCACGCCACGCCAAGAAGAAACACACAATCTTTTATTTTTGAGTGCTAAAGCCAAGTCCCTATTCCCATGCAGCTTACACTCAAACAGAAATGACAAAATGTCAAATACAAATCAACTTATCAGACCAATACTCTTTTATTTAATTCTTATTTCTCTGGCTCTTTTTAAAAAAGATACTTGTTTATCTATTTGGTTGCATCTAGTCTTTAGTTGGGGCATGAGGGATCTTTAGTTGCAGTGCCAAGGCTTCTCTCTAGTTGTGGCCTGTGGGCTCCAGAGATGGCAGGCTCAGAGGTTGTGGGGTGTGGGCTCAGCTGCCCCTTGGCATGTGGGATCCCAGGTCCCCAGCCAGGGACTGAACCCATGTCCCCAGCATTGGAAGGTGGATTTTGAATCACTAGACCACCAGGGAATTCCCTGAGCAATACTCTTAAAACTAGGAATATTAAAAAAGAAATTTTTAGAAAGAAGTGAATAATTAAAGAATAAAGGACTCAAAAGTGCTTACGGTTTTGGGGACTAGATCAAAGTAGAACTAAAAGACACTAGAAGAATTTAGAACCTGGAATTGGGAAGTTCTTAGAGACCACCTGATCTTCAGATAAAGAAAATTAGAAATCAGAAAGTATTGGCCGCCAGTCACACCTGAGTGACCATGAGCCGGAGCAGAACCCAGGGCCCCTCCCACTGCACCATCCATCAGGGATCACAGAGGGCTTTTAGACCCCAGGCCTCAGCATCTACTTGTTGCTGCTCCCTGGCCTGGTTTTCCTTCTTCACTGTTAAGGAAAGGAATCACTTCAGCATTCTTTTCATCAATTTGGTAGTAGAGGGAAGCTGCCCTCTCCAGCCTCTGGACTGTGGAGGGGGCCTCTCACACAAATCTCTACCAAGAAAGGGCTGTGAGGACTGATTTCTGCACACACACCCCACACACATTCAGGTGATCATATCTTAAGCCTGTCCTCGGCGGGGGGATCACAAAGGATGGCTAAGAAATGTCACAGCCGTAATTGCTCTCCAGGTAACCTTGCCCTGTGCTAAGACATACAGAGCTCTAAGACATCAAGGAGACTTGGCAAGACACCCTATGAAATCAGGAAGAACCCACTTAACAGATAAGAATCTCAGAAGCAGTAGATTGGTCTCAGGAACTAACTCAAAACAGAGGAAGAACACAAAGGAGCTTTTTGGAAATAAGTGACAGTCTCAATTCTGTCACTGTGCTGACTTCTATAACACCAGTACAGTGTGACGGGTCCTCCTGAACCTAAAGAAAACATGGGTGAATTTCTCTACAACCAAGGTATGTAAAAAGGCTTTCTGGCTACTGACTCAAAAATCCAGATGCAACAAAAAACCAATAAATATGACCAGATAACATTTTTAAAACTTCTGTATGACAAAAAATATAATAAGAAAAGTTAAAAAGATCAATAACAAACTGGGCAAAATATTTGCAATATATATATCACAAATAAAAGACTAATATCCCCAGTACACAAGGACCTTTTAAAATTTAAAGACAGCAGAGTGATCAAAAATCCTATAGAAAAATGGACACTGTGACTGGACAATTATAAGACATAAAACGACGGACTATAGATATTTTAAAAGATGTCTGACTTCACTCATAATAAAGGATACACTGAGTTACCACTTCTCCCCTAGCAGATTAGCACAAGTTTTAATGAAGCTGTGGGAGAAAGGGGTCTTTTCCTATATTGCTGCTGGGAATGCAAAACAGTTCAAACACCACAGCGGGGAGACTGGCAACATCTAACAACTTATGTTTTCACAGTTCAAAGCGGCAATTTCACTTTTGAGGACTTATCCTCAAGATACACCTCCAACAATATAAAATATACATGCACAAGTGATTTAATGCAGCTGAGTACCGAAGAATTGATGCTTTTGAACTGTGGTATTGGAGTTTGAACTGTGGTATTGCAGAAGACTCTAGAGAGTCCCTTGGACTGCAAAGAGATCCAATCAGTCCATTCTAAAGGAGATCAGCCCTGGGTGTTCTTTGGAAGGAATGATGCTAAAGCTGAAACTCCAATACTTTGGCCACCTCATATAAAGAGTTGACTCAATGGAAAAGACTCTGATGCTGGGAGGGATTGGGGGCAGGAGGAGAAGGGGATGACAGAGGACGAGATGGCTGGATGGCATCACAGACTCGATGGCTGTGAGTCTGAGTGAACTCTGGGAGTTGGTAATGGACAGGGAGGCCTGGCGTGCTGTGATTCATGGGGTCACAAAAAGCGTCGGACACAACTGAGCGACTAAACCGAACTAGTTACAATTACAAGCTTTAGAAAACTCTCTGAACACGCAAACTTGGACACTGTTCAAATAAACTCTGGTACACAGACACAATGGAGCATCACTGGAACAGTCTGCATGAGTTGACATGGAGCCGCTTCTAGATGCTGGTAAGCAGAAACGCAAAGATACAAAAGAGCACATATACACACCTAACACTAATACAATATTGCCAATCATATCTCAATAAAACAGAAAAAAATACATAATATGCTCTTTTGTCACAGAAAGAAGAGACAGTAAGGAAACATTATAAATGTATATAGACACACATACACACAAGCTTATTTTTAGGTAAGATAAGAGAAACACAAAGTAAAAAAGAATGAAGTCAGACAGAGAGAGTGGACAGGATAAGGGAAAGAGTGCAGTTCTCCGGGCAGACTTTCTTATGTGGTTTTCACGTCTGAATGCATATTAATATTCTACATATTCAAAACATAAAATCAATAAGAACAGAAAGAGGAAACACTCCAAAAATCAAACTAAAACTGAAAGAAACTCAACTGTGCTTCACATAAATTACCCACACTGAAGAAGAGCAGAGGGGAATTAAACCAAGCTATTAAGAATATTTACACCTCAGTATGCACACTGGGTGTGGGAGGTGGGGGCTTTGCAACTATTACCATAAAATATGGCTCAAGCAAGGAACATTAATGGATGAGAATCTATGGAAAAAATTCTGATAAGGCTGTCTGCATGGTTTTAAAGATCCTCCCATAAAACACTTGTCAAACACAAGGGAAAAACACAGTGACCACACAGTAAGAGAAGCTGGACGACACTTTGACAGGTGAGCAAAATTAACATTAGCAACGAGGGGCAGACAGATACGAGATACCATGAGCCTCCACCAGTAACACTTACAAGTTATTCAGCTATGGACAATTAACCTGAATTTTAAAACCCCAAATGCAGAGAGAGGGGAAAGGATATTCTTCTAAAATGTCAATGACATGGAAAAAAGAAAAACTCAGTAACTGTTCCGGATTAAAGGGGTCTAAACATACATAACGGGGGCTTCCCTGGTGGCTCAAACAGTACAGAATCTGCCTGCAATGTGGGTTTGATCCAATCTGTGAGTCTAAACTAGATTCTGTACTAGAGGAAAAATTCTGACGAAGAGGGAACAAAAACAATATATTAACACATCGAATCAATGTTAAATCTCCTGAAAGTGGTAACTGTACCACTGTGGTTATGTGAGAGAATGTCCTTATTCTTAGGATTCATACACTGAAATATATCAGGGTAAAAAATCAAGAAATATATTCTCAGACAGTTTGGGAGGGGAAACACACAAACACACACAGCACACAAGCAAGCACAAGTTAACAACAGGTCAAACTGAGAAAAGACGGAATTTAACTTTCTTGCAAGTTTTATGTATGTTTGAAATTATTTCCAAATAAAAAGGTCTTAAAATGCCTTTTATCCGTGGTTCTAAGTCATACATTAATAAGCTCTCTGGGGTAGACATGCAGCCCTGCCACAGTTACTGTCCAAAACAATGCAGCTCAACATGGTAGCTGCTAGCCACATGTGACATCTGAGCGCTTGAGATGTGGCTGATACAAATTGAGAAGCACCAAATGTCAAAGACGCAATATGAAAAAGAAGACAAATTATCTAGTTTGAGCATTCTTTGGCATTGCCTTTCTTTGGAATTGGAATGAAAACTGACCTTTTCCAGTCCTGTGGCCACTGCTGAGTTTTCCAAATTTGCTGGCATATTGAGTATAGCACTTTCACAGCATCATCTTTCAGGATTTGAAACAGCTCCACTGGAATTCCATCACCTCCACTAGCTTTGTTCTAGTGATGCTTTCTAAGGCTCACTTGACTTCACATTCCAAGATGCCTGGCTCTAGATGAGTGATCACATCATCATGATTATCTGGGTCTTGAAGATCTTTTTTGTACAGTTCTTCTATGTATTCTTGCCACCTCTTCTTACTATCTTCTGCTTCTGTTAGGTGCAGACCATTTCTGTTTTTGATTATTGAGCCCATCTTTGTATGAAGTGTTCCCTTGATATCTCTAATTTTCTTGAAGAGATCTCTAGTCTTTCCCATTCTGTTCTTTCCCTCTATTTCTTTGCATTGATCACTGAAACTATTAAAAGTCCTCTTTTCCATGAATATATCTGTTTGAGATGATTTAATTTTTATATCTCAGTTGAAATAATACACCTCAATAGACAGAACTCATAATCAGATGTGAGGTAACCAGCCTTCTGTTAAGCCAAAAATTAAAGTTATTTGCAAATAGGAAATGTAGTTCCACCATTTCTAACCATTTTATTCTTGAAATAGTTATTTTCACTAAATATGTTATTTGTTTGCTTTTTAATATTTAGCTATTTCTGTATTTTTCATTTCTACCATAGAAATTCAGAACATGACATTATTGTTTACATTGTACAAAATTACATTGTACAAAATGCCTGACTTTCCTGCTAGTTCAGGATTATGAACTCTATTTTATTTAGAAAGAATGCTTAACATGAGATATCTACCCTCTTAAACTTTTAAGTGTGTGATATGTTATTGGCAGTAGATACAATGTTGTGCAACAAATCTCAAGATCTTATTTATCACCTTGTCTGAAACTTTATGCCTCTCAATTAACATTCCTCATTTCCCCCTCCCCTTACCCATGGCAATCATTGTTTCCCTCTTTGATTCTATGAAGTTGATTTTAAGATTCCTTATAAACTGGAACCATGCAATGTTTTTATTTTTCTAATTGGCTTGTTTCACTTAGAATAATGTCCTCAAGACTCGTGCCTGTTGTCTTTATTACAGAATTTACTTTTATTAAGTTGGTATCATATTCAGTTATATGTATATACCACAGTTTTTGATTCAGTCATCTGTTGACAGTAACTTAGGTTGCTTCCACATTGTGGCCATTATGAGTACAACAATAAATATGAGAATACTAATATCTTTTTGAGATAGTAATTATATATTCTTTTGATTGATTATCTATTAGTGGATTGCTGGATTATATGATGTGCATGCTGCTAAATCACTTTAGGGATGTCTGACTCTATGTGACCCTATGGATTGTACCACCTTAGGCTCCTCTGTCCATGGAGATTCTCCAGGCAAGAATACTGGAGTGGGTTGCATGCCCTTCTCCAGGGGATCTTCCTGACTCCGGGATCGAACCTACATCTGTTATGTCTTCTGCATGGGCAGGTGGGTTCTTACCACCTGGGAACCTAGATTATATGGCAGTTCTTTTAATTCTATGAGCACCCTCCATACTGTTACACATAGTGGGTTTACTCATTTACATTATTTCCGATAGAGCATGCTGCTGCTGCTGCTAAGTCATTTCAGTTGTGTCCGACTCTGTGCGACCCCATAGATGGCAGCCCACCAGGCTCCCCCATCCCTAGGATTCTCCAGATAAGAACACTGGGGTGAGTTGCCATTTTCTTCTCCAATGCATGAAAGTGAAAAGTGAAAGTGAAGTCGCTCAGTCATGTCTAAATCTTCCCGATCCCATGGACTGCAGCCTACCAGGCTCCTCCATCCATGGGATTTTCCAGGCAAGAGTAGTGGAGTGAGTTGCCATTGCCTTTTCAGATAGAGTATAGGGTTCCTTTTTTTCTTGTACTTTTCTAAAACATTTTTCATTTTTCAATATATCCATCATGAAATATATGAAGTGAGAGTTCATTGTGATTTTGATGGACATTCCCCCAATGATTGGTGTTGATTAGCTTTTTTATTATACCTTTTGGCCATTTGTCAGCTTTGGAGAAAATCTATTAAGTCATTATCCCATTTTTTAAATTGGATTATTAATGTTTTTACTGTTTAGTTATAGGGGTTCTTTATAGACTTTTGATGTTAATCTCTTATCATGAATATTATTTGTAAATACATCCTCCCATTCCTTAGATTGTCTTTTATCCAGTTGATTGTATGCTGTGCAGAAGCTCTTTAGTTTGACGTAGTCTCATTTGATGAGTTTGTAATCTCAGCTGCCTGTACTGTTGGTGTCATGTTCATAAAATCATTGCCAAGATCAATGTCAAGTTTCTCCTTGTTTTTTTCCCCTAATAGTTTTATAGTTTCAGATCCAAGTCTTTAATCCATTTTGAGTAGAGTTTTGTGTATGGTAGAAGAGTCCAATTTTCATGATTTTGACTATTGAATTTCAATTTTTCTAATCGTTTATGGAAGAGACTTCTATTTACCCACTGCATATTTTTGGCATCCGTGTTGAACATGAGTTGACTGTATAGGCATGGATTTATTTCTAGGAGCTCTATTCTGTTCCATCACTTGGTATTTCTCTGTGCCAGTTCCACATCATTTTTATTACTGTGGCTTTGTAATGTAGTTTGAAGTTAGAAGTGTGGTGGTTCCAGCTTTGTTGTCCTTTCTCAAGATTGAGTTTGCTATATATATTGTAGAATTCTATTTCTATAAAATATGTCTTTAGGATTTTTGAGTCTGTAGATTGCTGTGGGGAAGAGGGACTTTTTTTTTTTTTAGCAACACTTAGGGTTTTCAATTCATGAATGTGGAAAGTCTTTCCATTTGTTTGCATCTTGCTTAATTTATCAGTATTTTATAATTTTTAGTATACAAGTCTTTCACCACAATTAGCTTTATTTCTAAGTATTTTATTCTTTTGGTGCTATTATAAATAGAACTATCTTTCTAACATGCTTTTTATAAAGTTCATCATTAGTGTACTGAAATTTAGTTGAGTAACAAATATTAATTTTCTGTCTTGAAAACTCATTTTATAGTACTAATAATGTATTAAAATAGTCTTTAATGTTTTCTTTATATAATATCATATTTTTTGCAAACAGGTATAGTTTTACTTCTTTATTTCTGATTTCATTCACTCTTTACTTTTTTTTACT
>SJYC01041691.1:0-19143 GCA_006408675.1 Madoqua kirkii | reverse complement strand
ACTTACTAAACTATGTTGAATAGAAATGGTGAGAATAAACATCCTTACTTTATTCCTTACTTAGAGGAAAAGCTATCATTTTTCTTTGAGTATTGAAAGTTAATCATGGACTTTTCATATATTGTATTGAGGTAATTTACTTATATTTCTGTTTGAGTTTTTATCATTAAAGTCTGTTGAATTTTGTCAGAAGTCTTTTTTGCTTCTATTAAGATGATCATGATTTTTTATCTTTTATTCTGTTAATGTAGTTTATCACATTTACTGATTTGCATGTTGATTCTTACATCCTTGAGATAAATTCCATGTAGTTGAGGCATATGATCCTTTTAATGTGTTGTTCAATTTGGTTTGCCAGCATTCTGTAGAGGATTTTTGACTCTATATTCATCAGAACTATTGGCTTGCTATTTCCTTTTCTTATAACTTCTTTTTTACAACTGACTTTGGTATCAGGTAATTCAGGCCTTCTAAAATCACGATGGTGTGATCACTCATCTAGAGCCAGATCCTAGAATGTGCAGTCAAGTGGGCCTTAGATAGCATCACTACGAACAAAGCTAGTGGAGGTAATAGATTCTGGTACAGCTATTTCAGATCCTGAAAGATGATGCTGTGAAAGTGCTATACTCAATATGCGAGCAAATTTGGAAAACTCAGCAGTGGCCACAGGAATGGAAAAGGTCAGATTTCATTCGAATCCCAAAGAAAGGCAATGCCAAAGAATGCTCAAACTACTGCACAAATGCACTCATCTCACATGCTAGTAAAGTAATGCTCAAAATTCTCCAAGCCAGGCTTCAGCTATATGTGAACCATGAACTTCCTGATGTTCAAGCTGGTTTTAGAAAAGGCAGAGGAACCAGAGATCAAATTGCCAACATCCGCTGGATCATCGTAAAAGCAAGAGAGTTCCAGAAAAATATCTATTTCTGTTTTATTGACTATGCCAAAGCCTTTGACTGTGTGGATCACAATAAACTGTGGAAATTTCTGAAAGAGATGGGAATACCAGACCACCTGACCTGCCTCTTGAGAAATTTGTATGCAGGCCAGGAAGCAACAGTTAGGACTGAAAATGGAACAACAGACTGGTTCCAAATTGGAAAAGGGGCACATCAAGGCTATATATTGTCACCCTGCTTATTTAACTTATATGCAGACTACACCATTAGAAATGCTGGACTGGATGAAACACAAGCTGGAATCAAGATTGCTGAGAGAAATATCAATAACCTCAGACATGCAGATGACAACACCTTTCAGGCAGAAAGTGAAGAACTAAAAAGTCTCTTGATGAAATTGAAAGAGGAGAGTGAAAAAGTTGGCTTAAAAATCAACATTTGGAAAGCTAAGATCATAGTATCTGGTCCCATCACTTCATGGCATATAGATGGGAAAATAATGGAAACAATGGCTCAGTTTATTTTTGGGTCTCCAAAATCATTGCAGATGGTGACTGCAGCCATGAAATTAAAGGACGCTTTCTCCTTGAAAGTTATCACCAACCTAGACAGCATATTAAAAAGCAGAGCTATTACTTTGCCAGCAAAGTTCTGTCTAGTCAAGGCTATGGTTTTTCCAGTAGTCATGTATGGATGGATATGATAGTTGGACTACAGAGAAAGATGACCATGTAAGAATTGATGCTTTTGAACTGTGGTGTTGGAGAAGACTCTTGAGCGTCCCTTGGACTGCAAGGAGATCCAACCAGTCCATCCTAAAGGAGATCAGTCCTGGCTGTTCATTGGAAGGACTGATGTTGAAGCTGAAACTCTAGTACTTTGTGTTCCTAATGTGAAGAGCTGAATCATTTGAAAAGACACTGATGCCGGGAAAGATTGAGGGCAGGAGGAGAAGGAGACGATAGAGGATGAGTTGGTTGGATGGCATCACCAACTCAATGGACATGAGTTTGGGTAAACTTTGGGAGCTGGTGATGGACGTGGAGGCCTGGGGTACATGGGGTCAGGCATGACATGACTTAATAACTGAACTGAAGTGTATATTTTATTTATGGTCCTTGATATTTACTGCTGTGCCTCTTTAGTCAAGAGAGGAGTCTTTTCTGGGTTTTAATCACCTTGTTTGTTAAATAAGAATGACAGTTTCTTTACACCATTGCAGGGATTGAATGAGGCAATGTATGTAAATATGCAAGGAACATAGCAGGTGACTCAGTCTTCGTTTTCAATGTATATGTTTATCACTGTGAACTTTTCTGTTAGTAATGTTTTTGTGGCCTCCTGTAAGTTTTAGTATGCTGTTTCTATTTCATTTGTTTGGAGATATTTTTAAAATTTCTTCTGTGACCCAAATAAGACCTTTGTCCTAAAGACCTTTTAATTTCTTCTTTGACCAAAGTTTAAGTGTGTTTTAATTTCCATATATTTGTGAATTGTCTCATTTCTCCTCTGCAGTTGGTTTTTAGTTTTATTCCATTGTGGTCAGAAAAGATACTTGTATGATTTCAATTATCTTAAAATTTTAAGACTTGTTTATGGTATAACATATGATCTGTGCTGGAGAAAGATCGCTATGTCCTGGATAAGAATGTGAATTCTGCTGCCATTTGTGTAATGTTCTGCTTATGTCTGTTTGATCTATAGCATTAATCAAGCATTAGTCAAGAGCCAACTCATTGGAAAAGACCCTGATGCTGGGAAATATTGAGGGCAGGAGGAGAAGGGGGATTGCAGAGGATGAGATGGTTGGATGGCATCACCAACTCAGTGGACATGAGTTGGATCAAACTCTGGGAGAGAATGAAGGACAGCAATGTCTGGCATGTTGCAGTCCATGGGGCCACAAAGAATCAGACATAGCTTAGTGACTGATCAACAAAAATCCTTATTGACCTTCTGTCTGAATGTTTTGTCCATTATTGAATGTGCTTTAGGAAGTCTTCGATATGGTAGAACTGATGTCAGTTTCTCCCTTCAGTTCTGCCAGTGTTCACTTTGTATATGTAGGTGGTCTGTTATTGGGTAAATATATTTATAAACATTTTATTTTTGTGTAAGGTTGAACATTTGCCATGATATTTTACTTGTCCCTTTAATTTCTACTTAGTCTTATAGCTATAAGTACAGTCAATCTTACCTTTTATTTACTATTTCATGAAATGTTTTTCTGTCTTCTTACTTTGAGACTATGTGTGTCCTTAAATCTAAAGATTACTCAGCCCTCAAAAAGAGTAAGTTTGACGCAGTTCTAATGAGATGGATGAAACTGGAGCCGATTATACAGAGTGAAGTAAGCCAGAAAGAAAAACACCAATACAGTATACTGACACATATATATGGAATTTAGAAGACAGTAGTGATGACCCCGAAAGTGAGACAATATAAGAGACACAGAGGTATAGAACGGACTTTTGGCTTCAGAGGGAGAGGGAGAGGGTGGGAAGATCTGGGAGAATGACAACGAAACATGTATACAATCATATGCGAGATGAAGCACCAGTCTATGTTCAATACAGGATACAGGATGCTTGGGGCCGGTGTATGGGATGAACCGGGGGGATGGGCAGGGAAGGGAGGTGGAAGGGGGCTTTAACATGGGGAGATCGTCTACACCTGTGGCTGATTCATGTCAATGTATGGCAGAACCAATAGAGTACTGTGAAATGGAAAAAAAAAAAATTAGCATGTAAATAAATTGGAATTCAGGTCACATAAAAAAAATAATAAAAAATTAAAAAAAAAAGATTTTTCTAGATAGCATGTAGTTCGGTCTTTTTATTTTTTTCTATCAGTTCAGTTACACTGTCTTTTGAGGAGTTAAATCTATTTCAATTTTACATAATTATTAGTAGGACAGTATTTACGAATATCATTTGTTTCTTTTACAGTTAATCTTATAATTCTTTTGTCTCTTTTCTCGTGCTGTCATTTATGTTTTGTTAATTTGTAAAAATTTATTGATATGCCTTGATTGTTTTCTGTTTACATAACTAGATTTTTTTGGTGTGGTTACTTTGAGCTTACAATAATGTACAGTTATAACATGATTTAAGCTGGTAAAAAAATACAAAGTTTAATAAATAATTGAACTTCTCCCTTTTCTGTTACTGTTATAATTTGGGTCTACTTATGTATGCTTTAATATATTTTAAAGTTATTTTAATACTTCTTTTTTTAACTTTTATACTGGAATTAAAATGATTTACCCACCCTCATTATAGATTTGTCCATAATGTGATGCTGAGTTGGTGTTTGTGGAAACAAAGAAGGTCCAGATCTTACTTTACTACCATCTTATTGATATCACTCCTGAAAAGTTATTTTAGTATTGGGATAGTTACATTTTTAATGAGTTAATAAATATTTTCAAATATAACAGTTTTAATTTCTAATATGGTACATATCAGTAAAAGTGATAAGCAAAAGTTCTTTGAGGCTCTCAATAAATTTAAGAGAGCAAAAACCTGGCCTCTAGGAACATTTTTCTTCACTTAATAATCATATCAGGTTTTTAAAAGAAAGTTTGGGGAAACAAAAGTTCCATGTCAACCAGTTGCTTGATTAGTGTAATGATCTCTTGTTAGCTTCTAGACTTTAGTTTTGTCTAATGCCTCATGTAAGAAGGGCTCTTTCTGTTTATCATAGCCAGTTAAAACAAGAGGAGCTCAACGTGTTTGTGAAAGGTGCAAAGGCAGCATTACCTAGTTACACACAGTATCTGTGAAAATACCTGTACTAATTATGAAATAAAGTAAAAGCTGTTGACTACCAAATCTCTTCAGACACAGTTCCAATTTTTAATACCACCCCTTTCCCCCTCTCTACCATAGAATTTCCATATTTAAACAGATGCACTTTAGAGGATTTTAAAAGTTCAATCTTTACCTTATTTTGTAGAACTTACTATATAGTGGGGTGATAGGGAGGCCTGGCATGCTGCGATTCATGGGGTTGCAAAGAGTCGGACACGACTGAGAGACTGAACTGAACTGGGCTTCCAACTTAATAGTTTAAGACGCAGATTAGTTTCTGCCTCCTGCTTGTTTTTTGGCTTCTTAAGACTGAGGTTAAGTTAAAGCTTACAAGATGTGTGACCAGTCACATCATGGAACCTAGTATTTCTGTGTCAGTGATAGTACACTCAGTGTTTCTTGCTGGTGTTCATAAAGGTACATTAAAATTACTTGAATTGCAGTCACACTCACTGCAGAATGCAGTATTCCATTTGTGGGTGAGGCAGGGGTAGGATAGATTTCTTGAAATAGGTTCTACAAACTTGACTTTTCTCACTATAGCAAATCCACCAGTATTCTACCTGAAGCATCTGCTCACAGAAATTTGAAGCCATATGGAGGAGTAGTTGCCAACACAAGTAACCACTGCATTTTGTGGTATCTAAAATGCATGTCTTAATCCCCTGATCATTACATATGAGTCTGTTTCAATTATGGTTTACCAGTTGTCTACTGAAATTACTCTTTAACATATCTAAATCCTTTCCTTTATGTAACTTTTGAGTATTTAGTAGTCACTTGATTTGGATAACAGCTATCTTTGTAGTCTTTTAGCAAGCAGTAGCCTTCATTATATTATTTTTATGAATGAATATAATACCTTTATAGGTAGTATAGATAGAATGACTTCAAATGACAGGAAAACTTTGTCTTGAAAAGTTCCATGTTCTCCCTTTAAGGTCTCTTTGATCAATACCAGTAACAATAAACAGGGAAGGGAATTTTTCACTCCCTACCTAAGTTGGATGATTTATTAACACACCTAGCCAGTCCTATCAGATCCTAAATCTCTTTCCTTTGTGTTGCATTTGTAAACTTTGCTGCCAAAATTAACCTTAAAGTTTTACCGCTTCATATGAAGTATAAATAGGTAGGCATCCTGGCATCAACTCCTCTGTTTTTCCATCTCCTACTTTAACTTGCTAAAAAGTGTCTGTCTTATCATTAGTATCTGTGCACATGAAAGATAAGGCTCTATTAGAAAAGCTTACTTGAAAGAGTAGCTGCTTCCTTACCTCCATCCTTGTTGCTATATTATCCTCTGTAGCACTTGGCATGTTGTGTAATTACTGATTTTTTTTTTTTTTGGTCTATTGCCTATTTTGCCTTACCACAATACAAAATCTCTGAGGACAGAGGTTTAGTTTTGCTTCTAATACTCTATTGAAAATACTAAGCACTAGGATAAATATTTACAGATCAAATATTTGTTGAATAAATGAATGATGGCTTGCTTGAATGCATGGATAAGTAAATGAATAAATAAATGATTTTTAGAAGTAGATTCAGCTAATAATATTCTCAAACATTTTCCCATATAATTAGCTGAAAGATAAATAATAAAAGCCTATCTTGCCTAAGTGTTTTCTCAAACATACTCAGAAAATGAATAATTTCAAACTTCTCTTCATATAGATAGCATTTAACATTACACTAGTATTTATTTAGAGTTGGTTAAGGCTATCAATCTGTATGAATGAAGACACACACACAAACCTTCAGTGAGTTAACTTAGATTCTTCTGTTTTTCAAGATAGGCTTTTCTCAAAAAATCCATTGTACTTTTTTTTTCTGATGTACCTATAAAAATATCTCTAATGCATTAACTTTTATAAAAAGAATTTCTTAAAAGCCCAATGGGACAGACCATTAAAAATGTATTGATAAATGTGCCAGAATTAAAACTGAAGCCTCTTGTATGTCAAACATCAATTAGTAAGAGGAAAACTGTAAGCCACACTCTGAGAGAAGATATTTCTTTTAACTTTATATAATGCTGCAATTATATTTATAATAGAAAAGTCAAAGCAAGTGTTTCTTAGTAGCGGAGTGGATAAACTCAGGCTTATACAACACTACTGTTAAAAATAAAATTTAGCAAGATGTAAAAAAGTTTATAAATTTATAAATAAAAGCTAAAAATAAGTTACAAAAGTGCATGCATGTATGGTACCACTTACATAGTTTAAAATACAGAACAACAGCAGGTATTATATAAGCTTGTGTGGGAAAGATGCATTACAGAGTAGATATCTCTAAAGAGAAAAAGGAACACAGAATGGAGATTTAAAAGTGTCTGAATGTTTTTTTAAAGAACTAGGAGAAATTCAACAAATCTTACCTTTTTTATGAGTACGTGTGTCTCTCTTTATACCTGACTCTCTCCCTGCCCCCAATCAATTTTGGAACAGTCTCAAACTTAGGGGAAAAAAACAGTTCAAGAAATTTATTTCTTTCCTAAACCATTTGAAAATAATGCTGCACCTATGATAATACTTTAGTATTGCATCCAAGCACATTCTTCACTATAATCACCAGAATAAGAAAATTAATATCAATGGGTTGACACTAATCCTCCAAACTCACTGAAGTTTTAACTGTTTCTCCTATTTGATTTGACTCAAAAGAATCTAGTCTAGACTCAAATTACACTTGTTGTGTGTCCATCTTCTTCAATCTAGATTAATTTCTTCAGCTTTCCTTTACTTTCATCATCTTGATACTTTTTATGATTACAGGTCAGTTATTTGCAGAGTGTGTTGGGGAAATACAACTAAAAAATATCTCCTCCCAACACACACAAAACTGTCTGCAAGCCTAGAAGAGAAAGAAAAGTTTGGGTTTTATTACTGAATAAGCATCAAACAAGAATTTGATGGGTATCACAGGCAGTGCACTAAGAGATACCAAAGACAGATATCACACCCTTGGACATAGTCAAGCAGATATAATCCATCACATACATATTTTCAAGGTAAATAATAACTAGTTCTCAAGTATGAAGACTTGGCAACACCATTTGTCACACATGTAATTGTACTTGTGTTAGTCACTCAGTCATGTCTGACTTTTTGTGACCCCATAGACTGTAGCCTACCAGGCTCCTCTGTCCATTGAATTCTCCAGGCAAGAATACTAGAGTGGGTTGCCATTCCCTTTTTCAGGGAAACATCCTGACCCAGAGATCAAGCCTAGGTCTCCCACATTGCAGGTGGATTCTTTACTATCTGAGCTACCTGGGAAGTCTCATTGTCATACATAGTTCATCCCAGATTCACTTGATTGTTGGGATGACCATCTATATTTGCTTAAGTAGGATTTAGCCAAAGGAAAATGAATTTCTCACTTTTATACAGATGGTAGTTTTGCAGCTTGAGTCAAGGCTGGTGTAGAAGTCTGGTTGTCACCTTCCCATAGACACTGGGAGATAGCTGTCTTCTTTGATTGTTATATTTCAGGTCCTTGAGAAAGATATTCCTGGACTCCACTGGTGATCCAGTGTTTAAGATTCTGAGCTTCCTCTGCAGTGGGTACCAACTAGATTCCACATGACACAGTGGCTCCCCCCCAAAAAAATTGTGAGAAAGATATTCCTGGCTCTGGGAAGCTGGAAAGAGAGGCTTATTTAGCTTTTGTAAAGATTTACATTTCATACAGACAGAGAACTAAGAATTATATATTTCTCTCAAGTAAATCCTCTAAGAAAAGGGAGGTAGAAGAAATCTCTTCACTCACTTTTAACAGGGAAATTTTTTTTCTTTTAGGTTTGTATTTATACTTTCAATCCATTTTTGTTGCTGTAATAAACTAGTGATATCTCCTATTTCCAATTAAGTCCATTGCCATTTTCACCTTTCTTTGAGCAAGTTGCAGGCCTCTAAATATCCAGCAAGTTTTTATAGTAAAATACAAAGCAAGGCAATTGTTAGAATTATGACAAATAACAAAATCACTAAGTTTTGAAAAAGACAGTATGTCATTTGCTTGGAGGAATGACCTTTGAATAAATCCTGCCTGTGATGAATGGTTAAATCAAACTCTTGATTGGCAGTGCACAAAAATTTTGCTTAGTGATCCATGAAGTTTACAAATTGGTGTGATGTCTTTATTGTTCACATTTTCCAATGCATTACTAAACATTATGATTAGTTATTTATCAAGTTTTAGCCAATCCCAGCCTATGGGGCAGCTTAACTATAGAGTTTGAATACTCTAAATTTTTAGTTTAGAGCTTTCCTTGAAAGGTCTAATAAATTCCTCCTAATTTTCATTCAATGACATAAGTACCATCACATGATGTAACAACTTAGGATATTTAGGAATTGTTCTGTCTTCACAGATTTTTCCCAAATGTGAAATGGTCATCAACTAGTATCAGTCATCAACTAGTATCAGTCTTAAAATATGACACTTATTGAAGGTACAGACTGAAATTCCATTGTTTAATGTATATGGATATAATATATATTAGGTCCACCCAATGAACCTTATTTTTTTTGTCTCAGGTCTAAATCAGTAACTATATTATTGTAATAGTCAACTAAATCTCCATGGGTTTACCTGTCTTTATTGGGGTTGGCCAAGGACGCATATCCCAAAACTAATTTAGTGCCATTAGACCTGTCAACTGCTGTCTCTCTTTGTAAATGCCAGACTTCTGTGCATCTGTTATTTAAATGTTTTTCTTATTTATACCATTCTTCTAATCAAACTAGTTAATAGAACTTTTAAAAATTAAATTTAGAGCCTAAGTACCTCAATGCTTATTATTTGTACTTTGTTTTTACCAAAAATTACTAATGATGATGGTCCAGTTTTTTCCTTTGAGATGTCTGATGTTTAAGTCCAGAATCTGTTCGTACTCGGAGTAGAATTTAGAGGTGATCAAAAATAGAATTTTGGGGACCATTACTTGGAATACAGAAAGAAAGAGTCATGTACCAAGTTGCTTGTTTGTTTTCTAATAAAGGGTCTTCCCCAGTGGCTAAGCTGGTAAAAACTGCCTGCTAACACAATTGTGATTCTTAAAGTAGTTGAAATGACCCTGCTATGAATAGAACAGCAAGGCGGTCTACGAGAATGGTAATAAGCTTGCTAGAATACCACATTCCAGTTAAGCAGAGCCCCTGTATCAACTGGAGAAGGTAATGGCACCCCACTCCAGTACTCTTGCCTGGAAAATCCCATGGACGGAGGAGCCTGGAATGCTGCAGTCCATGGGGTCGCTGAGGGTCGGACATGACTGAGCGACTTCACTTTCACTTTTCACTTTCATGCACTGGAGAAGGAAATGACAACCCACTCCAGTGTTCTTGCCTGGAGAATCTCGAGGACGGAGCCTGGTAGGCTGCTGTCTGTGGGGTCACACAGAGTCGGAGACGACTGAAGTGACTTGGCAGCTTAGCGGCAATATCCATTACTAAGAAACCTGAAATTTGAAGTTATTTAGAACCACAGTCCAGTCCACCTCAGGAAAGATGGGTCCAGCTGTTGGTTTGGCAGTGACTTTGACAGACATATGGGTGAGCAGCAGCATGTAAAAGGATCTCTCCCAGCATAATTACAGCCATTTTTTACATTTTTCCTGCAGAATATTTTTGTGAAGATGAAATCTCCTGTCCATAGAGGTGGAGGATTTCTTCCAGAGAGTTTTTCCAGGTCATTATGACTCGGTGTCTCTGAGTTTCCAAGGAGGAGAGAATTCAAGTATGGAACATGATTATGATGGCATTCAGCTCAATTCAATCACAGGATGTCTTCACAGACCATAATTCATAGACCTGCCAAACATAAGTTCAAAATTCAAGAGAGGTGCTTCCTATTTATTTTTTTTTTAACAAAACCAGTGGTAAAGCTCTTAAACCATTTCAGTGTTGGTGGGTTGCTAAATCAGTCAGTGTAGTATTTTGTTTTTAGTGGTTGATTAATTTGTTCTACTTGCCCAGAGGACTGAAGGTGATAGGGCCTATGACAACTTACATGCTCAGTTGCATCCAACTCATTGCAACCCATGGACTGTAGCTCACTTGGCTCCTCTGTCCTTGGGATTCTCCAGGCAAGACTACTGGAGTGGGTTGCCATGCCCTTCTCCAGGGGATCTTCCCTGTCCCACGGATCGAACCTGCATCTCCTGAATCTCCTGCATTGCAGGTGGATTCTTCACCCACTGAGCCACCTGGGAAGACCAATGACAGATAACAGGTCTTTGAAAACATGTGCATATTCCCTGAACAACAATAGAAATAAAAGTTCTTCCTATGTTCAAGTCATTGTCTTACAGAGTCTTTACTGCTATCTAAACAGATTTCTTTTGTTGAAGACAGACTTTCAGTCATCCAGGCATTATACACACCATAACTACACAAGATCACCTACCTTCTACAGTTGTTAGTTTTATGACAGCCAGCCACCTTCAGATTCCTCGTAAAGTTGGCCAAGGAGGCTTTTCTGTGCTTACCATAGGAGTAGCCTTCATCTACTTGTGATAAACAACAGGTCTCCTTGCTACATTTGGAACAATCCTATCTTTTTGGTAGGTGTAGTAAGAGTGTGGAGTCTTTAAACTCATTCTTTTACTAAATGATTTTGTTGATGGCTCAGAAATGCTAACCAAGCAGATAGGGACTGCCATATAGGAGTTAACTTTGTTAGGTAATTCTACTTTCTCACTAAATTTCTTTTAACTGTTAAGTAATTAGAATAGGAAAAAGGAGTCCAGAATGGCGGTGGCTAAAAGACAAAGAAGGGAAGATAGAACAAAAGAAGCTCCAAGGACTGGAGTGAGAACCTCAGGTGAAACAAGCAGCCCTCCTGGCTAGCCGGATTTACATAGGGCAGACTCTATGTAAGGGGGACGAAAAATAGCATATAAAAAGAAAAGCCAACATTCGCTGCTGGCCTCTTTTCTTTTCACATCTTTTGGGTTGGCCTGCCCTCACATCTCAAGGATGTATTTTCCTTTGCTTGCCAAATAAAACTGAGCTGGAACACCGATCTGTCTGCCACTTCAAATTTTTGCTGCAGAGAGACAGAACCAAGGAAATTACATACTCTCCCTGACAACCTTTTTTCATAATCTGCTTGTTTATTTTTTGTTTATGAAATATATTTTTGAAATTGAACACTTACTGTATCGCAGTGGGAGCTTCTAAATTTGGAGTCTGTCAGGTTTTAATAAAGAATTTTTCAGCTGTTCATTTTGAAAAGTTGCTGCTGCAAGCTATGTGTTGTGCTGAGATGCGTGACCTCCAGAGGAGAAGATTTCGATCTGGGGCCAGAGATCAGGCTTGACCACTGGAGCTTTTTGTGTAGCAAAGTTTTATTAAAGTATAATAGAGATGGGGAAAGCTTCTGACATAGACATCAGAAGGGGACAGAAAGAGTGCCCCCTTGCTAGTTTTTAGCAAGGTGTTTTATGTCTGTTAGTGAGCTTCTAATCAGATAAAAGAAACACCTGAAGGCTGAAGGAGTTTCACTAGGCCCTTCTCTCACAATATGAATTTCTGAGATAGAATGGCACAAGGTTTGTCATCTCCAAACATAAAACAATTGACATGAATACTGGTTTGTTGAACCATTATCAGCCTAAGGTTTGAGAAAAGAAAAATAGTCTCAGGGGGAACCATTTTGAAGAAAGGCAGATTCCAAAGCAAATACATAGTTTCATTAACCTAGCTTAAGAAAAACATTTCCATAAGAAAAATGCATTAGTTAGCTTAAGGCAGAACCAGGTGTCAACACAGAATTAAAGAAGCCTCTTAAAGAGTCAGACACAAATGAGCGACCTTCACTTTCACTTAACTTGTGTAGAGAAGGAAAAAAGTGTCTGCCACTTGCAGTTTATTTCTTCCTGCCACTTGGGGACCTCTGGCCTTCCTACCTGTTACCCTCTCAATTTCAGCAAATGAATCACTCATGTCTAACTAGGCACTTGTGAAGCCTCTGTTAAATCAGCTGTGATTTTTCCATGAGGTTTTGATAACTATCAAAATGGAAAGTCCCATATTGTTGCATGGGTGATATGGCAGAAACCAACACAACATTTTAAAGCAATTATCCTCCAATTAAAAATAAAAGAAGTACCATATAAAAATTGCATTTTGAGATCATAACCAATAGTTGATGCTCTGCTGCTAAGTCACTTAGTTGGTCTGATTCTGTGCGACTCCGGAGTAGGCAGCCCACCAAGCTCCCCCGTCCCTGGGATTCTCCAGGCAAGAACACTGGAGCGGGATAGGTGATGCTCTGGTGACTTCTATTAATTTGTCACCAGCTTTATAAGTTAGGGCAGCTTAAGAAGCCTTAAGATGACTACTTTTATACCAGGAATTTGATCCACTAAAAAAAGTTATTAAATATGCAGTATGAATAGGAATATTAGATAAATCAGGTAGAGTATCTCAAAAATGGAATCTCAAAGCTAGTGATGAGATTATAGCTAGTCTCATTTATTCAAAACCCTCTTCACATTCTAACAAATCAAATGGAGAAGTGGGAGGGAGGGAAGGAGGGAGGGCAGAAAGAAGGCAAAAGATTGATCAGTTACAGAAGAAAAAAAAACCTGGCAGACAAATGTACTAAAGTCAAAGTGGAAGAATTAGGAACTGTAAGAGTAATGGAACAACAAACATTGGTTTCTCACCTTTCCTGGCTATTCAGTAAGCACCTAGGAAAGAATGTGTGTGTGTGTGTGTGTGTGTGTGTGTGTGTGTGTGTGTGTGTAGCTGCGTTTGTTTCTGTAGCTGTATATCCATATTGAAGATAACTTCACACTATCATCTCCCAGTTCCAATCCGATAACACAGGGTGCATTTAGATTCTTGTCATTTCTGTATTTGTAACTTGTATTTTTATTCTTTGCAAGTTTTAAAAAATTGAGATAATATTTACATATAACATTATTCATTTTAGGTGTACAACATAATGATTTGATATATGTATATATTGCAACAATTATTGTAATAAACTAGCAACTTCACTTTCACTTTCATGTATTGGAGAAGGAAATGACAACCCACTCTAGTGTTCTTGCCTAGAGAATCCCACGGACAGGGGAGCCTGGTGGGCTGCCATCTATGGGGTTGCACAGAGTCGGACACGACTAAAGAGACTTAGCAGCAGCAGCAGCAACATCTATCAACAATGCATAGCTACAGATTTTTTGTGTGCGGTAACTTTTAAGATCAACATTTTCTCAGCAACTGTAACTTATTTTTTGATAATGAGAAATCTATACCCCTTTATCCTTTATATACCTTATTACATGATGAGGCCTTTGTTCTGAACAAATCTTAACCCCGTAATGGGGACTCCAACCCCTGCCCCCAAACTCCTGCATGTGTAGAATCCCTTCTCAAGCGGGGAGTGCACTGTCAAGCCCCCATTTGGATATCTTTATACCTCTGAAGTTCAAAACCATTGTTGAGCTTTGCATGGGTCCTCCTCACCCAACTCGGGCTGCCAAATCCCCTCCAGGAATGACCTTCATGTGGGACATTCTCTCACCCAGTGCAGCTTCTCACTGCCCAAGGGAAGGGAAATTCACATAGGAACAGAAAGAGAAATATAAAGTCCAACTACATTAAGGAGACAACAATAACAACAACAGAAAAAACCCACTTTGTTTCTCTTCATTCCTATTCCAGGAGTTTCCAACCATTATCAGAGTCAATAATTCACTAGAAGGACTCACAAGACTCACCATGGTTATATTTACGACTATGATTTATTACAGGGAAATCCTGTCTGCCAGGAAAGCTCAGTACATACTCGGCACCCAGGGTGTTTACTGGGGGCTGGTCGCATAGGCAGCCTCTGTCTGGCTTGTACACAAATCTTAGTCTCTGAGAAGGAAAGCAGGTGTTGCTGCATAAACTGTACTGCTTGTAAAAAGAGTTTAAACATAGTGAGCCTCTCAACATTTCCGGGAATGATGAGAATACTTTCAAAACGCAAGTTGTAAGATGCCAGCTGAGGGCCAGTCTTGCGCATATGCCTTTGACAGATAGCAGTTAGACCTGTATGCTGCATGAACTCTTTCCTGCACAGTCACTGACCTTTATTTTCATTAGGGTAACTGACAGCTAAGTGCATAAATCTTAATTATAAGTTTTATATCAGTCTACTCATGTCACCACCACTAGATAAAAATCTGGAATGTTCCTAGAACTCCAAATGTAGCCACTCTTCAGACTTCCATCCCTATATAAATGACAGCGGACTTTCGTCTCCATGCAGATAGAATTATACAATATGTACTCCTTTGTGCCTTAATTTTTTCTTCAGCATTACACCTGTGGAAGTCATCCATGTTGTTCAATGTATCGATAGTCTATTGTTATTGACAAGTAGTATTCCCTTAGATAAATGCTACTACAATTTAAGTACCCATCTGACTATATTTAAGTTTTATTTTTAAGTAAAACCTTAAGAAAGCTGATGATATATTTGTAAAAGTCTTTGGACAAAAGAGTCCTTTTGTTACTGTTGTTATATACTCAGCAGTGGAATTGGAGGGTTAATAGAGTGCATGTCCAAATCGCGTATATTGTGTTTTTTAATATTCTGACAAGGTCTGTCATCTGTTGAAGCGTTTAACTGATATTTAATGTAATTACTGAGAGAGTTGGGCTGCCATCATGCTGCTTGTTTTCTCTTGGTCCCTTCCGCTAATTATTTCTTCATTGCTCCTTTTCAGTTTTCTTTTTTAATTAACCAGTTATTTTGAGTACTGTGGTTTTTTGCTCCTATTTTAATTTCTTAGTTAGACTGTCTCTTAGTGTTCTCTGAGAGGGTTAAGTTCTGTAGTGATAGGCAGTTCAGTTACCATGGATTACCTTGTTCTGTCAATATTAATTACCTAATACCTAATATTAGGCTTTGCCAAGGCTGGTCTGTTTTGGTTTCCTGACGATCACTCCAGTGACATGATCCCTACCCCAAGAAGCTGGCCTTTCTGCGGTCTCCGTTGAATTGTGTAGGCTATGGTGTATCTTCACTCTGGCTGGACTTCAACTTGAACTTCAGTCACACTGAGTGGCCTCTCTAGTCTCTGCCCAGTTATTTGGGTTCCTTTTCTGTGATTCCCTCCTCTTGAAACTCACCATCAAATCCAATCTTTTGTGTGTGTTCCTGTGTCTTCAACCATGAGAGGTTAAAGCTCTCTCTCTGTGTTATGAATTCCTGGAAAGTATATTGCAAAGGGCCTTTGGGAATGAATTCTGGGTGACATGGGGCTCATTTCTCACACTCTCCTAGTCTCAGGATCACAGACCTCTCTTGATTTTGTTTCCAGTGCTGTGGACAGTTTTTCCAAATGTTTTCTCCTCCTTGTAGAGCTGTTACTGGTAGAGAAACAAATCCTATACTAACTTTACATCATAGCTAAAACTGAAAAAAGTAATTTATATTTGTGTAATAGACTTTTATAGTTTATTAGTTATAATCAGGACTTGGATATATCAACTTTTTGGTGGTGTTCAGATAGGAAATTAAAACAAGTTTCTCACATTAGTTTCTTACCTGTGACACAGAATGAGAAACTAATTGGCAGAAATAGTGTCTAAGAAATAATACATTCAAGTAACTTTAAAAAATAGTCAACAGGCCAGTGTATCAGACATACTAAATTTAGTTGTTAAAGCGGCAAAGGGGCTAAAATTTTTAACCTTTCCAAATACTTGTAATGGGAAAAGTTGCTGTCCAAAATGTTAAATTTCTGATATCCTGACATCACAAACAACACTTAAATAATAATTAGATTGAAAGTGAAAAAGTAAAGTGTTAGCTGCTCATTCATGTCCAACTCTTTGAGACCCCATGGACTGTCTCAAGGAGCCCCACCATGCTCCTTTGTCCATGAGACTTCTCAGGCTAGAGTACTGGAGTGGGTTGCTGTCCCCTTCTCCAAGAGATCTTCCTGACCCAGGGATTGAACCTGAGTCTTCTACATTGCAGGTGGATTCTTTACTACCTGAGCCACATTTCTCTGGAAAATATTTCCTTAAACTTTACAAGTTTTAACATTAGAGATATGATCTTAAATATTTCATTGCCATTATCTAATGTTGAAATAATAAAGTCATAAAAAAATTCCTGGGAATGTAGAGAATACTGAGAAGTAGCTTATCAGTAGCATTCCATTTAGCAAGTAAGTGCTTCCCAGCATTGAGCCTTCAGGTTTACAGCCTGCAGTCCCTGGAGGAAGCTTGCTCAGATTTTTTACAGGCTATGTGTATTCAAAATGCTGACCTGAATCTTCCTTCCCTGTATGAGTTATCTAATACTGCTTATTTTTTTAAACTTTTTATTTTGTATTGGGGTATAGTTGACTAACAATGCTGTGCTGTAGGTGAATAGCGAAGGGACTCAGCCATACATATATGGGTACCCATTCTCACCCAAATTCCCCTCCTATCCAGGCTGCCACATAACATTGAGCAGAGTTCCACGTGTTATACAGTAGGTCCTTGTTGGTTATCCATTTGAAATCTAGCAGTGTGTACATGTCAATCTCAAACTCCCTAACTATCCATTCCCCCTAGTTCTTCCCCCCAGCAACCAGAAGCTCATTTTCTAAGCCTGTGTTTCTGGTTTGTAAGTAAGTTCATTTATATCATTCCTTTTTCGATTCCACATAAAAGGGATATCATATGATATTTCTCTTCTTCACTCAGCTCCTAGAGTCATATAAAATGAATGTGCCCTTCTCATATTTAATAGTTGTTAAAGAATTTAGAAAGTTCTTGTCAAGGTCACTAATCCTCCTTCCTGGTTGATAAACAGGACCTGGTATTTCATTCCAGCTTCATCTACTGGGTTAATTCCCCCGGCCTATCCCCTTTAAACAAGGCCACAGTCTTTGGTATTCTTTCTTAATGTTGTATCCAGCTGTGGTCTGCATAGCACAGAGAAATTAAGGACATTTTCTTAGCTGAAGACTACATCTACTAATGTAATAAAGTTATATGGCATCAGGTACTCATCTTGTACTTTTATTTAACCAGAGAATTCAATAATTTTATGTTTACTATTGCTGTGTTGGGAAAACCAGTGGCTTCCTGTGAATTTATATGTTTCATCTAGTTATTTTTGGTTAATTATTTCAGCTTTTAATTAGTTTAAATCCTAATTATTTTATTAAAAATTCTTCATGCCCTCTTAATTTCTACCAACTTCCTATTGACTTCCTAGGATTTTCCAGCAACATTCTCTAAAAGTTACTGGTGAACTATTGTGTAACAGTAGGTCCATAAAGATCCAATGGCAACACACTAGACTTTTATTCATTAATATTAATGTTATTAACTAAAATAGCATGATAAGAACTACTATTCAGCTCCCACCCTGTGTCAAACATTGTTTGTCCACATTCTGTTTACTGATGTTCAACAAAAAGCATTATTGAATAACACCTATATGTATGGTGTTAGCAACTCTACAAAATATATAATTGAATTTTATATACAACTTACTTCTAAGTAATTTTATAACTTATTAGGTAATGAACATAGAGCCAGAATTTTAGTCTAGTGTGAATTCTCTAAAGCTCATGTTATATACTGTTACCTCAATTGCCTCCTACTAATCAAGGGCTTTTGATTCTGATTCCTATCATCTCACGCAGTAGGTCTCCAACCTCCTAACAGCAGCCAGAATTCTGTGAACTATTTTAAAAGTCATTGATGTATGCAGTATTCCTCCACAATGAGTAAATTATTCTTTCTTAATGTGTTTCCGGGGAATAAGAGTCTCTGAGATGGTTCATTAAAATTTTGTGTTTAAAAAAGTTCAAGTGATAAATGAGTGGGCAGTCAACCACTTCTACTTCTGCCCTTATTGGTTCTGAAACAACTGAGAGTTAGAATGAGAATGAAATACGGACTAAAGTACCTGTCTTGTAATTGGTGATACTGCATTGGAGAACACAGCTTAGTTAGACCTCAGGCCAGAATTACGCCCCCTTTACTTTTAACCTTTAGCAGCTGCTAGGTTGCAGGCCACTTCCCTTATTAGACTATAACTTGGAATGAAAACCTTTCTGTGCATGTGAGACTGGAGTTGATTCAAGAATTCTTTTGATTCATTCCTCTGAGAGAGTAAATGCCAATAAAAGGCTTGGCTATATTCACTCAGTACTTAGTATATAGCCAAGTATATTAGTCATTCTTTTGGCAAGGGACAGGATCAAGTAAAAATAGAAGCGGCCTGAAAATATTTGTTATCCCCTTTGGATGCCAAAATAGAATTTTTCTCCTTTTTGCAGGCTTACCTGGTGGCTCAAATGGTAAAGAATCTGCCTGAAATCCGAGAGACACAGGTTCAATCCCTGGGTTGGGATAGACTCTCTGGAGAAGGGAATTGTAATCCACTCTAGTATTCTTGCT
>SJYC01041689.1:0-48169 GCA_006408675.1 Madoqua kirkii | reverse complement strand
CTTTGCCAACCAAGGTCCGTCTAGTCAAGGCTATGGTTTTTCCTGTGGTCATGTATGGATGTGAGAGTTGGACTGTGAAGAAGGCTGAACGCCAAAGAATTGAGCTTTTGAACTGTGGTGTTGGAGAAGACTCTTGAGAGTCCCTTGGACTGCAAGGAGATCCAACCAGTCCATTCTGAAGGAGATCAACCCTGGGATTTCTTTGGAAGGAATGATGCTAAAGCTGAAACTCTAGTACTTTGGCCACCTCATGCAAAGTGTTGACTAATTGGAAAAGACTCTGATGCTGGGAGGGATTGGGGGCAGGAGGAGAAGGGGACGACTGAGGATGAGATGGCTGGATGGCATCACGGACTCAATGGACGTGAGTCTCAGTGAACTCTGGGAGATGATAATGAACAGGGAGGCCTGGCGTGCTGCGATTCATGGGGTTGCAAAGAGTCAGACACGACTGAGCAACTGAACTGAATTGAACTGATGATAATATACTTTAATGAGCTTGATCTCTTTAAGTGTATTACGAGTAATCATATAGCTGAATATTGTTGAAATTTTTCTTCCATCTATTCTCTGATTTCTATTTTACCTCTGTTTTAGTTTCTTCATTTTGTCCTCCTTTCTTGATGTTGATTTATTTGTTATTTTTGTTTATTATTTTCTCTTAACCATTATTTTCCTATGTTAGTTTGGAAACTTCATACTTTGTCTTCTTTTTTATTTTATTTTTTTGGTTTCTTAAAATGAATTTATTTATTTTAATTGGAGGCTAATTATAATATTGTAGTGGTTTTGCCATACATTGACATGAATCAGCCATGGGTGTATCCTTTGTCTTTTTTTTAAATGTTTATTGTACAAAATATATATTCATGCTATCTTGCCTCATACAACAACCTTAGCTCCATCCTCTCCATTTGAATTATGACTATTATAGTACAGTATTTTGGTTCTGCTCTTCATTCTTCTAATATTAAACTTGTTATTTTATGCAGATGATGGTTTTTTAAGTTACATATTTTGATTACTATTTTATATAGTCACTATTTCCTTTTGTATGTCAGATGACATTTTTGTAAGTTATTTCTTTCTTCTCAAAAGGTATTCTTCAAAGCTCCAGCAGCACAGGCTTATTGGTGGGGAATATTTTCATTATAAAATTATAAAGTAAATGCTTTCATTATAAAATAAAATGTCTTCATTTTGCCCTCATTTATGAAAGGTTATTTTTCTGAATACTCACTTATAATTTGATAGTCATTTTCTCTCAGCACCCTGAAATTATTATTCCCCAAATTTTGGCTCCTTTGTTGCTGTTGAGAGGTCTGTTGTCACTGCAATTGTCATTCTTTTCTAGGTGATCTTACTTTTCTCTGCAATTACTTTTAAAAAGCAATCTTTGTCTTTGGTGTTCTGCAGTGTCACTATGCTGTGTCTAGGTATGGATTTCTCTTTATTTATTCTGCTTGAGAAGTGTTAAATTTCCTGGATGTATACTATGCTTATATTAGTTATGAAAAAATCCTCAGTAATTATGACTTCAAATCACTTTTATAATCTTCTTTTGGAACTCAGATTGCTTATATATTAGAACTCATTATCTTAATTTCTATTTTATTCTTTATATTTTCTTGTTAGTTTGTGCTGCATTTTTATTTTTTTCAGATGTATATTTTGAGGAACTATTTATCTCTTTAATTGTATTTAATCTGCTATTTAATCTATTTGTTGAGGGATTTATTTGACAATTACATGTTTACTTCTGAACCTCAATTTTTTCCCTTTTTAGATCTGTGTAGTCATTTGGAGATCACGGGTAGCTTGCCTATTTTTTTGTGATTCCACCCTTCAGTCCTTCATGCATTTCATACATGTCTACTCAATATGCCGTTTATGATGATTCAAGTATGTGAAGACAAGGTAATCTAAATCTGTCGTCTTTAAATCTCCCTGCCTCTATTTTTTTCCCAGTGGAATCTTATTCTCTTTTGTGATCAATGATCTTTGTGAGCTCCAAATTGTCCAGTCTTTATCTGTGGAGATTTTATAGGGTTAAATTAGAGATATCTTCTTTCCGGTGAAATATGTGTTTGGCTCTGTTCTGAGCAGATGTTGCCATCTGTCTATCCTGTAGCTCCTTTCCAGGATTCTGTCTTAATGGGAAGGTGTTCAGGTCCACTCCTACACTTGCTGTTAACTCAAAGCACTGCCTCGTATTTGTAGGGCTGAGGGACATCATTGGTTTTGCTGTCAGAATAGCACTGATCCTCTGCCCACTCACTGTGCCTAGCAGTGAGTCCACAGTTTGTCTCCGGGATTCGTTCCCCCTCTTCCAAAGTAGCATTATGGGAAGAGACTTGGAAATTACTCCTTTTTCCTCTAAGACCAGCAATCACAAGTATGTTTTGCAGTAGGAAGGTCCCTCAGAATTTCTGGTGTCCTAAACTTCTGAATGTGGAAAATGCTCATTTGATTTTCAGTAGGGAAGTTATATACCTTGAATATAAAAATAAGAATCAAAGTTATCATTGGTATTGTGTGAAATACAAATAAGGCCCTGTTGTAACATAGTTTGAAATACAGTACAAATGATTTGACCCTGCCTGAATTATAAAACTTCTCTGTTGTCATTAAAAAGCACCTCTGCTTATAAACAGTTTAGCTTTTGAAAGGTTTTTCCTAATTCCGTTTGTTGGCAGTCCAGGGTGACACATTTCAGTTGACTAGAGCCTGCATGCCTGCCAAGTCACTTCAGTCATGTCTGACTCTGTGACCCCATGGACTGCTGCCCGCCAGGCCCCTCTGTCCATGGGATTCTCCAGGCAAGAATACTGGAGTGGGTTGCCATGCTCTTCTCCAGGGGATCTTCCCGACCCAGGGATTGAACCCAGGTCTCTTATGTCTCCTTACCTCTAGCACCACCTGGGAAGCCCTGATTGGAGCATAGTACTTTGCTATTTCACTTCCATTTCCATCAGGATCGCTTACTTCTTCCACTCCTTTCACATTTCTTTACGTTTCTGTTTGGCTCAATAACTCCCCAATATGTACAAAGACAGTGGGTATGCTGTACACTAACACAGAGCCCAATGGCTAAAACCATACAATGTCTTCTTCTTGATAATCCTCTGTGAGGACAGTGAAGGCAGTGCTCTGGCCATAGCTTTGTTCTAGCTACAAACTTCTTTACTTCTCATAGCCTCAAAACCAGACTTTTTAATTTTTTTTAAGGCTTTAGAAACCAGTTTTTATTTGCTTGTTTGTTTCATTTGTTTAAAATAAGATATATCTTAGGTTAGTCATTACATGGATGTCTTTTTATCCACTTTCTAGTTTTTTCTTTTTCTTTTTTTTTTAATACTTTATTCTACTTTACAATACTGTATTGGTTTTGCCATACATTGACATGAATCAGCCACAGGTGTACACGATCTCCCAATGCCAAAGCCCCCTCCCACCTCCCACCCCACACCATCTCCCCAGATCATCCTGTACACCAGCCCTAAGTATCCTGCATCCTGTATTGAACATAGACTGGTGCTTCATTTCTTATATGATAGTATACATGTTTCAGTGCCATTTAATGTACAAATAGATGGAGAAATAATCGCCACTGGAAAAGGAGGGTGAGTACGAGTCAAACTGAGTTTGGCCAGAGCACATGTATTGATACACCCTTTAACTACATGTAATACATGCTAAATACTATACTACATAATTACACTGACAAGCTCTTTGGAAACAAGAAGTATGCCCTATAAATCAGAATATATGAAGTATGTATAAGAACTACAGAGAAAAAGATTAAAATATTAATTCTTTCCAGAATAAGGTATTTATATCCCCTACAGACTAACAGTGTGTGCATTTTGGAAGCAGACAGGAGGCAATATTCATTTTGGAAAGAAAATAAAGGTCTAGAATGGAAATCTAAACTGAGCTGGGTTGACAAGAAATTATCAGTAGTTTTGTACCAATTCATACTGTTAAGAAGGGAACAATTTCCACTCAATGTTTCCATCATTGCCAGAGAAACAAGATACTATAACTCCTGGTTCTTCTTCAAACCTTGACCACTTTTAGGGAGGTGGAGTAACCACCAATAAAACTCATTTCCAGTGGATGGAAGATGCTCCACTAGGCCCCTCCTTTCTCTATTGTAGGAGCAAGCTGCTCACAGAGAATGAGCATTCTCCTGGGCTCCAGCAGAGTGGTTCTTCTCTCATCATGTGAAGGCTGGTGGCAAGAGATGAGGTCATCATCATTCAGCCCTGCCTGAGATCTGGCAAGTAAGCATACCTGATTCACTGGTTCAGTTAACAGGGCAGTTTGGCTCAAAACACTGTATGTTCTGCACTGCCAAACTCACCCTTTATCAGTAATAGAAGTGATATTTTTTGCTTCGATCTGTGGTCTCTTGTCTTCTTCCTCACCTGGCTCAGAGTTACAGAGGCAAGAGGAATGCTATTCTTTTTTTTCATCAATAGTAGAACACAGCCATTCTTTTTGTATTGTTTTGCTTTTTTATCTTTCTCCCATGCAATCATAAACCAAAGTGCCATTTGTAAAACACTCCAAGAAATGTGCTGCAGGATCCCAATGTCAGCAGGCCTCACTTCCCATAGTTGACCCTTTGTCTATGATAGTCAGCATGTGCTTTTAAATCAGTTCACTGTCTATGCACCTCCAGCACTGTCCACATGGTTGCTTTGGTGTGGCTTATTTGATGCATTCTATCACTCCACGACAGATTCAAGTTTGCTTTCCACATTCATTCTGCAACGAGACCTCTTCTTGTTGCATCTTTAACTGTACTGATTGTCAGAACATTTAGAGAGAGGCTGCACTGATCACTTTTCTTATCATAATTTCTGATAGTTTGCTGAATATATTCCCTCTTGAGACAGAGTTTAGAGAAAAGCAGAGCAAAAATTGAATTTTATAGTAATAAATATAGGAAAAGATCTATAAATATTCAGACCCCAAGAACATTTCTTCACTGCTCAGGATTTGTTGGTGGTGTTACCTGCTAATTTGTGTCCAACTCTTTGTGACCCCATAGATTGCAGCACGCCAGGCTTCCCTGTCCTTCACTGTCTCCCAGAGTTTGCTCAAATTCATGTCCATTGAGTCAGTGATGCTACCTAATCATCTCATCCTCTGTCACCCCTTTCTTTTGCCTTCAATCTTTCCCAGCATCAGGGTCTTTTCCAATGACTCACTTCTTCACATCAGGTGGCCAAAGTACTGGAGCTTTAGCTTCAGCATCAGTCCTTCCAATGAATATTCGGGACTAATTTCCTTTAGGATTGACTGGTTGAATCTCCTTGTAGTCCAAGGGACTCTCAAGAGTCTTCTCCAACACCACAGTTTGTAAGCATCAATTCTTCAGCACTCAGCCTTCTTTACAGACTCTCACACCCATACATGACTGCTGGAAAAACCACAGCTTTGACTAACAGACCTTTGTCAGCAAAGTGATGTCTCTACTTCTTAATATGCTGTCTAGGTTTATCACAGCCTTTCTTCCAAGGAGCAAGCGTCTTTTAATTTCATGACTGCAGTCAGGGACCTGTGTAACTCAATGAAGCTATGAGATATGCTGTGCAGGTCCACCCAAGATGGATGGGTCACAGTGTAAGTTCTGACAAAACATGGTCCACTGGAGGAAGGAATGGCAACCCACTGCAGTATTCTTGACTGGAGAACCCCATGGACAGTCAAGCAAGGGAGTTCCAGGAAAACACCTACTGCTCAGGGTAGTCTGTCTAGTTTTATGGCTGCAAAGAACTACTTGGGGAAGAGAAATATTTTTCCCATGGCTGAAAATTTTGACTTTTTCTGGTCCTCCTCAAATCGGGACTGTTAGTCTCTTTACATGTTTAGAAGCTGATTTCACCGTCAGCTGCATTTCACTCTCTATTTCTTTTTCCACTTCCCTGGAACGTGACACAGTGGTTCTGTTGTCTGTGGCAGAAAACTTTCCTTTGGCTTGTTAATTATCATAAGTGGGGTCTAATGGATGTTTCGTACAAGATATTAATTCAACTAGTTGATTTTAAAGTGGGATTACTGTACAATTGACCCTATTTTGCAGGGTCAAATGAGTAAATAGCCACCATATTGCTGATGTTAAAGCTGACTCACCTTGGCTCTATATACTTAGCTTAATAGTTCAGTTCCATAGACATTCACTGAGTTATTATTACATGCCATACACAGTGCTAGGGCAGAAACAAACGTGCATTCCCCTCGGTGTCAATCCAGTAAATGGTTCTTTTAAGTCAGTCTGATTTGTTGGCATTCTAAAAAAAATATTTTCATCTGTTTAGGGATTTTCTTTTCTATTTCATGCAAACTGCAGCTAATTGCTATGCTCCTTGTTGTTTATCTGAAAGTTTTCCTGTTATGCACTGGGTGAAGGCCAGTTCCTAGGGTTGCCAAGAGGGCTATGGATGGGCAATTTGGGGATTAAAATTTTTAGTTAGATGACGATTTCTTTTAACTTTTTTGGCTGGACTGTGTGGCTTATGGAATTTTAATTCCCCAAGAGAGACTGAACCCAGTACCGCTGTGGTGAAAGCACAGAATCCTAACCACTGGACCACCAGGGGATTCCTTAGGTGAAATGTACACTTTCTTTATTTCAAACAAATTTGTGTTTGTGTGTGTTGTGTTAGTTTGTATGTGTTGTGTTAGTCGCTCAGTTGTGTCTGACTCTTTTTGACCCCGTGGATTGTAACTCGCCAAGCTCCACTGTCCGTGGAATTCTACTGTCCGTGGAGTGGGTTGCCAGTCCCTTCTCCAGGGAATCTTCATGACCCAGGTATCAAATCCAGGTCTTCTGCACTGTGGGCATATTATTTACAGTCTGAGCCACCAGGGAAGCCCTAGTTTAGCTTAAAATTTAAGTTTCTGTGATTGTGTTTATTTCCCATTGGGTTTCCAGTCTGTGAAGTATATCTATACACAAGAATAGCAAGAAGTGTGTATATATATACAAGTCTCAGTTAGAGACCTTGTCTAATGCAGCTGGATAGTGACCTAAGAAATCCTCCTGCTTTTGTGTTTTATAGACACACACAAACACACACACACAAGAATAAGTATGAAGAAAATAAAATATAATAAAGCTACGATACAAAAAACTAGTATTATAAGGGAAAAGATCAATAAATATTACTTTTTAAATGACCTTTTATGAGTCAAAAGACCACATAAACTTTCTCAAATGCCCGTGTTCAAACATAATGCTGCTGCTAAGTCACTTCAGTCATGTCCGACTCTGTGCGAACCCAGAGACAGCAGCCCACCAGGCTCCCCCGTCCCTGGTATCCTCCAGGCAAGAACACTGGAGTAGGTTGCCATTTCCCTCTCCAATGTATGAAATGAAAGGTGAAAGTGAAGTCACTCAGTCATGTCCGACTCTTAGCGACCCCATGGACTGCAGCCCACCAGGCTCCTCCGCCCGTGGAATTTTCCAGGGTAGAGTTCTGGAGTGGAGTGCTGTTGTCTTCTCCGTCAAACACAATACAATGATCTAATAAGAAACTGAAACCGTATTACTCATCATGTAATGAGCACTATTACTTTTTAACTGTTTTCTAGAAAAGGTGGGGAAAATCTATTCATTTACTTCTTCAACTTTTATTTAATATTTACCCTGTGTGAGATTTCATGAGAAATGCTGCAAAAAGAAAGTAAAATCAGCTTCCAAGCTGTGGGGGTAGGGCCACTCAAGATGGACAGGTCATTGTGGAGAGGTCTGACAAACCTGGTCCACTGGAGAAGGAAATGGCAAATAACTTCAGTATTCTTGCCTTGAGAACCCCCATGAACAGTATGAAAAGGGAAAAACATAGAATACTGAAAGATGAACTCCCCAGGTCGGTAGGTGCCCAATATGCTACTGGAGTAGAATGGAAAAATAACTCCAGAAAGAATGAAGAGACGAAGCCAAAGAGAAAACAAAGCCCAGTTGTGGATGTGATTAGTGGTGGAAGTCAAGTCCAGTGCTGCAAAGAACAATATTGCATAGGAACCTGGAATGTTAGGTCCATGGCAAATTAAAAGTGGTCAAACAGGAGATGGCAGGAGTGAACATCAACATTTTAGGAATCAGAACTAAAATGGACTGGATGGGAGAATTTAATTCAGATGAGCATTATATCTACTACTGTGGCCAAGAATCCCTTAGAAGAAATAGAGTAGCCCTCACAGTCAACAAAAGGGTCTGAAATGCTGTAGTTGGGTGCAATCTCAAAAAATGACAGGATCATCTCTGTTCATTTCCAAGGCAAACCATTCAATATCATGGTAATCCAAGTCAACTTCAGCTGAAGAAGCTGAAGTTGAATGGTTTTATGAAAGCCTACAAGACCTTCTAGAACTAACACCTAAAAATAGATGTCTTTTACATTATAGGGGACTGGAATGCAAAAGTAGGAAGTCAAGGAACACCTGGAGTAACAGGCAAATTTGGCTTTGGAGTACAAAATGAAACAGGGCAAAGGCTAACAGGGTTTTACAAAGAGAATGCACTGGTCATAGCAAACACCCTCTTCCAGCAACACAAGAGATGATTGTATACATGGATATCACGAGCTGGTCAGATTGATTACATCTGGAGAAGCTCTCTACAGTCAGCAAAAACAAGACCAGGAGCTGACCATGGCTCAGATCATGAACTCCTTATTGCCAAATTCAGACTTAAATTGAAGAGGGAAAACCACTAGATAATTCAGGTGTGATCTAAATCAAATCCCTTATGATTATGCAGTGGAAGTGACAAATAGATTCAAGGCATTAGAACTGATAGACAGAGTGCCTGAAGAACTATGGATGGGGTTTGTGACATTGCACAGGAAATAGGGATCAAGACCATCACCAAGAAAAAGAAATGCAAAAAGGCAAAATTGTTGTCTGAAGAGGTCTTACAAATAGCTGAGAAAAGAAGAGAAGCTAAAGGCAAAGGAGAAAAGGAAAGATACACCCATTTGAATGCCGAGTTCCGAAGAATAGCAAGCAGAGATAAGAAAGCATTTCTCAGTGACCAGTGGAAAGAAATAGAGGGAAACAACTGAATGGGAAAGACTAGAGATCTCTTCATGAAAATTAGAGATACCAAGGGAATATTTCATGCAAAGATGAGCACAATAAAAGACAGATATGATATGGACCTAACAGAAGCAGAAGATATTAAGAAGAGGTGGCAAGAATACATAAAAGATCTATACAAAAAAAAGATCTTCATGATTCAGATAACCATGATGGTGTGATCACTCACCTAGAGCCAGACATCCTGGAATGTGAAGTCAAGTGGGCCTTAGGAAGCATCACTACAAACAAAACTAGTGGAGGTGATGAAATTCCAGTTGAGCTATTTCAAACCCTAAAAGATGACGCTGTTAAAGTGCTGCAGTCAATATACCAGCAAACTTGGAAAACTCAGCAGTGGTCACAGGACTGGAAAAGATCAGTTTTAATTCCAATCCCAAATAAAGGCAATGTTAAAGAGTGTTCAAACTACTGCACAATTGCACTCACCTCAAATGCTAGCAAAGTAATGCTGAAAATCTGCAAGCTAGGCTTCAGGAGTACATGCACCATGAACTTCCAGATGTTCAAGCTGGATTTAGAAAAGGCAGAGGAACCAGAGATCAAATTGCCAACATCTGTTGGGTCATCATCAAAAAAGCAAGAGAGTTCCAGAAAAACATCTACTTCTGCTTTATTGAATATGCCAAAGCCTTTTACTGTGTGGAATTTTCCACAACAAACTGTGGAAAATTCTTCCAGAGATAGGAATACCAGACCCCCTGACCTGCCTCTTGAGAAATCTGTATTCAGGTCAAGAAGCCATAGTTAATACCAAACATGGAACAATGAATCGGCTTCAATTTGAGAAAGGAGTTGGTCAAGGCTGTATATTGTCACCCTGCTTATTTAACTTAAATGCAGAGTATATCATGCAAAATGCTGAGCTGGATGAAGCACAAGCTGGAATCAAGATTGCCAGAAGAAATATCAATAGCCTCAGATATGCCACCCGTATGGCAAAAAGTGAAGGACTAAAGAGCCTCTTGATGAAAGTGAAAGAGGAGAGTGAAAAAGTTGGCTTAATACTCAACATTCAGAAAACTAAGAACATGGCATCTGGTCTCATCACTTCATGGCAAATAGATGGGAAAACAATGGAAACAGTGATAGATTTTATTTTCTTGGGCTCCAAAGTTACTGCAGAAGGTGACTGTGGCCATGAAATTAAAACACATGTGCTCCTTAGAAGAAAAGCTATGACCAACCTAGACAGCATATTAAAAAGCAGAGACACTACTTTGCCAACAAAGTTCCATTCTGTCAAAGCTTTGGTTTTTCCAGTAGTCATGTATATATGTGAGAGGTAGACTACAAAGAAAGCTGAGTGCCAAAGAACTGATGCTTTTGAACTGTGATGTTGGAGAAGACTCTTGAGAGTCCCTTGGACTGCAGGAGATCAAACTAGTCCATCCTAAAGGAGATTAGTTCTGAATATTTATTGCAAGGACTGATGCTGAAGCTGAAACTCCAATACTTTGGCCACCTGATGCGATGAACTAACTCATTGGAAAAGACCCCAGTGCTGGGAAAGATTGAAGGCAAGAGGAGAAGGGGACGACAGAGGATGAGATTGTTGGATGGCATCACGGACTCTACAGGCATGAGTTTGAGCAAGCTCCAGGAGTTGGTGAACGACAGGGAAGTATGGTATGCTGCAGTCTATGGGCTCACAAAGAGTCTGACACGACTGAGCAACTGAACTGCACTGAAAAGTCTGTTAGGAAGGATGTATGTGTTAGTTGCTCAGTCATGTTTGACTCTTTGCAACCCCATGCACTGTAGCCCTCCAGGCTCCTCTGTCCATGGGATTCTCTAGCTGAGAACACTGGAGTGGGTTGCCATTTCACTGATGACGGTTTAAATTTAATAGTTCTATGCTTTGCTTTAAAATCATCAAAACTCTGACTCAAAATAACCAGTCAGGAATGGAGAAACAGACACAGAGAACAGACCTATGGACATGGGGGAAGGGAAGTGGGTGATGGTGAGATGAAAAAAAATCAGGAAAAGGTAATCACACACTTCCTTAATTCTAGGGGACTATGGAATTTTAATGGGGAGATGATTATTCTTTAATTTTATAATCCCCCAAGGCTCCCTAAAATGGTTGAAAATGTACAAATATCTTGTTTATACCCCTTTATATGAGATCTTTGGGGAGCTGTGACTTTCTAGAAAATTTCCAAGTTTATTTTACACTTTTAACTACTACAACTAGCTTATATTTACTGAGCAATTATTATGTGCAAGCTTCTATACACATAGATAAGCTTATTTAAGCCCTATAACAACTCTATAAAGTAGGATTTTTACAGATGAGATGCCTAAGGCTTGAAGAGTCTGATTAACTTTCCCAGGCTTCCACAACTAATAAATGCTGTGCTTAGTTGCTCAGTCATGTCCGACTTTTGTTACCTTATGGACTGTAGCCCACAAGGCTCCTTTATCCATGGGGACTGGCCGGGCAAGAATACTGGAGTCGGTTGCCGTGCCCTTCCCCAGGGAATTTTCCCAATCCAGGGATCACATCCGGGTCTCACTAAAGAGCCTCTTGATGAAAGTGAAAGAGGAGAGTGAAAAAGTTGGCTTAATACTCAACATTCAGAAAACTAAGAACATGGCATCTGGTCTCATCACTTCATGGCAAATAGATGGGAAAACAATGGAAACAGTGATAGATTTTATTTTCTTGGGCTCCAAAGTTACTGCAGAAGGTGACTGTGGCCATGAAATTAAAACACATGTGCTCCTTAGAAGAAAAGCTATGACCAACCTAGACAGCATATTAAAAAGCAGAGACACTACTTTGCCAACAAAGTTCCATTCTGTCAAAGCTTTGGTTTTTCCAGTAGTCATGTATATATGTGAGAGGTAGACTACAAAGAAAGCTGAGTGCCAAAGAACTGATGCTTTTGAACTGTGATGTTGGAGAAGACTCTTGAGAGTCCCTTGGACTGCAGGAGATCAAACTAGTCCATCCTAAAGGAGATTAGTTCTGAATATTTATTGCAAGGACTGATGCTGAAGCTGAAACTCCAATACTTTGGCCACCTGATGCGATGAACTAACTCATTGGAAAAGACCCCAGTGCTGGGAAAGATTGAAGGCAAGAGGAGAAGGGGACGACAGAGGATGAGATTGTTGGATGGCATCACGGACTCTACAGGCATGAGTTTGAGCAAGCTCCAGGAGTTGGTGAACGACAGGGAAGTATGGTATGCTGCAGTCTATGGGCTCACAAAGAGTCTGACACGACTGAGCAACTGAACTGCACTGAAAAGTCTGTTAGGAAGGATGTATGTGTTAGTTGCTCAGTCATGTTTGACTCTTTGCAACCCCATGCACTGTAGCCCTCCAGGCTCCTCTGTCCATGGGATTCTCTAGCTGAGAACACTGGAGTGGGTTGCCATTTCACTGATGACGGTTTAAATTTAATAGTTCTATGCTTTGCTTTAAAATCATCAAAACTCTGACTCAAAATAACCAGTCAGGAATGGAGAAACAGACACAGAGAACAGACCTATGGACATGGGGGAAGGGAAGTGGGTGATGGTGAGATGAAAAAAAATCAGGAAAAGGTAATCACACACTTCCTTAATTCTAGGGGACTATGGAATTTTAATGGGGAGATGATTATTCTTTAATTTTATAATCCCCCAAGCTCCCTAAAATGGTTGAAAATGTACAAATATCTTGTTTATACCCCTTTATATGAGATCTTTGGGGAGCTGTGACTTTCTAGAAAATTTCCAAGTTTATTTTACACTTTTAACTACTACAACTAGCTTATATTTACTGAGCAATTATTATGTGCAAGCTTCTATACACATAGATAAGCTTATTTAAGCCCTATAACAACTCTATAAAGTAGGATTTTTACAGATGAGATGCCTAAGGCTTGAAGAGTCTGATTAACTTTCCCAGGCTTCCACAACTAATAAATGCTGTGCTTAGTTGCTCAGTCATGTCCGACTTTTGTTACCTTATGGACTGTAGCCCACAAGGCTCCTTTATCCATGGGGACTGGCCGGGCAAGAATACTGGAGTCGGTTGCCGTGCCCTTCCCCAGGGAATTTTCCCAATCCAGGGATCACATCCGGGTCTCCTGCATTGTAGGTGGATTTTTTTACCATCTGAGCCACTAGTAAATGGTGAAGCGAATAACTGAACCAATGCTTGCCTTAGTCTAAAGTCTGCTCTTAACCACTAGATTTATTTCCTCCTATTTTGTACAGAAGCTTCCATCAGCTTCTCTGCAGTTCTGAGAAATGAGTGGAAAAATCTAAATGAAAGGAATGAAGCACACAAGTTCTGTTGGTAATTTAATAAGTTAGAAGCTGTTTAAATTGCAGGGAACTATAAAAAGTACAAGTAAAGGGCTTCCATTCATATGTATGTTCGTGGTAATTGATTGTTGTTTTATTGAAACACACATCTTTCTTCAGCCCAGTAAAGCAAGAATTAGACTAGTGGTTCCTCTCGACCTTTTAGAAATGTCTCTGCACCCTTGGTTTGAGGAATGTAGTGGGTGTGATGAAAAGGCAGTGGCACCCCACTGAAGTACTCTTGCCTGGAAAATCCCATGGACGGAGAAGTCTGGTAGGTTGCAGTCCATGGGGTGGTTGAGGGTTGGACACAGCTGAGTGACTTCACTTTCACTTTTCACTTTCATGCATTGGAGAAGGAAATGGCAACCCACTCCAGTGTTCTTGCTTGGAGAATCCCAGGGATGGGGGAGCCTCGTGGGCTGCAGTCCATGGGGTCACTGAGAGTCGGACACGACTGAAGCGACTTAGCAACAGTAGCAGTGGATGTGAAGGTTTCAAGCAATGTTGATCCAGAGTGAGATGTCTGATGGGAGACTTCAGTTCTCTGAAACAGATTGTTTCTTATAATATCCAAGACAGGGCACAGGATGTACTTGGAGTTCTGCTTTAAGACCTGAAAATGAGTCTGGCTGGAGAGCCTATTTATAAAGTGAAGCTTTTGATAAAAATGTATCTTGCAGCACATCTGGTTTGATTTAGCAAAATCCACAGAAACGGTGTATTTTCCTTAGAAGCCTGATCCCTAGAGGTTTTGGCATACTGAATTATCTATGAATGTTATCCGGACATGAATAATACAATGTTCTTGCCTTTATTAGCTGCCTAAATCACTAGTCATGAGCATTTTTGTCAATGTTAGTCATAACATTTTGCTGCATCATGTTACTTTTCTGATGAGTCACATAACTTTATGGTACTCTTTGGCAGGGAAGAGGCATGCCATTTTGCTGAAATGAGTTACAGCTGGACACTGAAACATCCCATAAAATACAGTGCCTACAATAGTTAGAAAACTCACTTGATCAATAGACCTAAAATATCAAACTGCAATGAAAAGTACAGGATGTTTACATTGTGAGAAAGCAAATAGCCCTCATCCAGCACACTGTTCTCTCTATAGTCCTTTCAAGGACTGAAAAGGATGCCAAGTTTTCAGATTCTATACTCTCTTTTAACAATTCACTCTATTTTTAAAATAGCTTTTAATTGAGGTATAGTTACTTTTCAGTGATTCAAGTGTACAGCAAAGTGATTCAGTTACACATATATTCTTTTTCATATTCTTTTCCACTATAGGCTATTATAAGACACTGAGTACAGTTCCCTGTGCTATACAATGGGTCCTTGTTGTTTATTTTATTTATAGTAGTGTGAATTGTTAATCCCAAATTCCCAATTTATTCTCTCCCCTTTCCCCTTTAGAAACTATAACTTCGTTTTCTATGTCTGTGTCTCCCTGTACTTTAAAACAATAAATTACCTCCCATTTCCCAAATGCAGAACAACATGTTAGATTAGAAAGAACCTAGTCTGGAGCTTTCCTGGTGGCTCAGTGATAAAGAATCCACTTGCCAATGCAGGAGATAGGTTGGATCTCTGATCCTGGAAGATTCCACGTGACATGGAGCAAATAAACCCGTGAGCCATAACTATTGAGCCTGTGCACTAGAACCCAGGAGCCCCAACTTCTGAAGCCTGTGTGCCCTAGAGTCTGCACTCCACAACAAGAGAAGTCAGCACCATGAGACGCCCAGTCACTGCAACCAGAGAGCAGCCCCTGCTCGCTGCAACTAGAGAAAAGCCCATGCTGTTAACAAGTACCCGGCACAGCCAGAAATAATTTTAAAAATTATTTTAACAAAGAACCTGCTTTGGAGTCAGAAAAACTAGGGGTCCAAATGTAGACAGGCCATTTACTAGTTCTGACTTCAGCTTCTACGCCCTTCTCTGTAAAACTCCGCAACGTTATCAAGTGTTTTGAAAGAGAGACTAGATGTAAGATGCCTAGCACAACATCTGGGATGGTAATGAGTAAGTGGGAGCTATTTTATACTTTCATAGATCGATAAGCAGGTATCTCTCTCCATGCTTTATATTTAGTCAATTCAGCCAACATTTTCTTTCTCTTTTTAGACTATCAATCACGAAATTGTGGGAAAAAGTGACGCAGGCCAAAAACCATGAATCAGAACTGCTCCTAATCATGTGTGTCCATGAATGAGTCATCTGCTCATCTGGAATTCTATTTTCTCTATAATATGCGGGAATTAGAGATAAGTCTGAAGGTTCCTTCTAGCTCTGACTGGCTATAATTTTGTGATTTGAACTCTCGAAAGAGTTAAAACCAGATCAAGGAACAATTAAGTTCAGGTTACTCATTAAAAACTAATATTAGCTGTTAGTGTTCGGCTCGTGAAACAAGCCTACTTGATGAAAGATTCCCATGGTCAGAAAAACTTATCAGATGGCACAGGGGCCAGGCCCACAGCAAGGCTATAAGTGAGTGGGCAGAGACAAAGAAAACTATTCCATATCTGTGACTTCTTGTCAGTATGGAAAATCTTACGGGCATGTTGAAAAGGAAGATAAGATCTTTGGTGGACAAACTGAAGTTGTCTACAGTAACGGCTTCCCTGGTGGCTCAGCGGTAGAGAACCCACCTGCAATGCAGTATATACAGCAGGAGCTGAGGGCTCCATCCCTGGGTTAGCAAGATCCCCTGGAAAAGGAAATGGCAACCTGCTCCAGTCTTCTTGCCTGGGAAATGCCATGGACAGTCCATAGGCTCGAAAGAGAGTCAGATATGACTTAGTGACTAAATAACAACAATGATGGCTAGTTGATACTCATAACAAAAACTTGATATAATTGACAGGAAGTGCTAAAAATGAAGACTAATAATTAGGTTCTATTCTGAGGCTCTGTTCTTTCATCATTAGAATCAATAATAATGCTAGGGACTTTCACTGGACCAGTGGTTAAGACAACACAATTCCACTGCTGGGGGCATGGGTTCAATTCCTGGTCAAGGAACTAAGATCCTGCATGCCACATGGCATGGCCAAAAAAATTTTTTTTTTTAAAGTAAATCTTATTATTTAGGAAGTATCAGCAGTCTTCAACACTGAGCATATTTTCCAACTGGCATGTTCACCAAAGAGTGTTTATGCTTTAAGGTAGAGCATTTCACAGAGAAAGTGAACATGGGTACCCAGTGGATGAAGACTGTATCTTTAAGAAGAATCACATTCTGAAATATTAATCTACACAGGACTGAGACCCATGAAGGAAAATGTTACACTATTTAAAAGCCATTTGGGTGGCAGGACTCTGAAATCTTGGAGAACTTTTTTCAGTGTCAACATTCTGGAGACATGACTCACTAATGGGTACTTACAGCCTTGGTGATAATGTACTTAGAGCACATTGGAAGCCTATTTTTATCTGTAAAATAAGGGATAGTAAGAGGATCTACTTTACAGGATTGCTAGGAGAATTAAATAAGATATAGCTTTGCCCATAGTAAGCGCTCAAGAAGTGGGAGCTATTATTAGTACATGTACTACTAAGGAGTACTTGGGAAATTTTCTGTAAATCAAAGTTTCCCAAAGATCTCATATTCGAGGATCTAAACAATATATTTATAAGATTTCTAATTCTTCAACCACATTAGAATTTGGGGAGGTAGATCCTACACCAGCGGTCCCCAACCTTTTTGGCACCAGAGACCAGTTTCGTAGAAGACAATTTTTCCGGACTGGAGGTGGAGGAGGATGGTTGCAGGATGATTCTTATTAGGAACAAACACAGCCTAGATCCCTGCCAGGCACAGTTCACAGTAGGTTCATGGCCTTATGAGAATCTATTACCAGCACCACTGATCTGACAAAAGGTAGGATTCAGGCAGGAATCCCAGTGATGGGGAGCGGCTGGAAATACAGATGAAGCTTCACCTGCTTGCCTGATGGTTATCTCCTGCTCCGCAGCCCAGTCCCTAACAGGCCAGGGACAGGTACTGGTGTTGGGGACCCCTGTCCTACACTAAGGATGCAGAGCAACAGGCCTCTTGAGAAGGTTCTGCATGTACTCTAGAATTAAGAATATTCTTAATATTCTTTTTTTGAGAATCTATAATTTGGAAAAGGGTGGAGTAAGGGCAGAGTGTGGCACCTGAACTTGTTGGAGAAGTAAATAACAGTAACATGCAAAGTCTCTTAGGATCCTGTATAAATTATAATGTAAGGAAGACCAGTCCTGGCTTCTGATTGGCCTTCTTAAATTTAGAGCACAAAGTTGAACCAAACTTTAAGGAAGGAATTACCTAAAGCAAGGTAAGCCCTAGCCTGTTTCTGTAATTCAGCTAAGAAAACAGCCCTACTAAAGAAATGAGTATCCCTTTATGTTAAAGAAATGTCACTGATTGTGGGAGAGATCTGTATAATAAAGCACTTTTCTCCTACCGAACAGTTAATTTACCACACTGAATTTGCTTCTGGAAATTCATGTAAAACTAATAATCTGTTAGGAAAATTTCAAGCTGCATAATAAAATGTTGACTTACATCTGTCTGGAGAACTGGGAAAACACAAGGCTAGGATGTCTGCTTCTTAAACAATTGCTTACAAAATTTCATATCATTTGATAATAACAGAAAGAAAACCATTACCACAGTTTGAATCAGAGATGATGAGACAGCAGAAAAGCACTAATAAAATTTCCTTTGAGTGTCTGTACATAGTGATGATTCTCAAACTGAATCTGAATACAAGAGAGTTGTTTATTGAAGTGCTCTTTTTTGTTTTTTTAAACACAAATTATATGGTTCCCTTATGTGGTTATTTTGTACTTGCGGAATTCTGGTTTTATTTTTTTCTCATTTTTCTCCAGGATTGAATGAGACACCTACAAGAGATTGGTAGACACCTCAAAACACTTCACTGCTTTGTCTTACCTGGCTCTGTTTCTAGATCCTCCTCCTGACCGGTTCTTTTATGACTCCTCTGGGGCTTCTCGGATGCCTCAGACAGTAAAGATGCTGCTTGCAGTGCAGGAGACCCTGATTCAATCCCTGTGCCAGAAAGATCCCCTGGAGAAGGGAATGGCTACCCACTCTAGTATTGTTCCCTGGAGAATTCCATGGACAGAGGAGCCTGGTGGGCCAAAGTCCATGGTGTTGCAGAGTCAGACACGACTGGGAAACTACCACTTCACTTCACAGCACGACTCCTCTGAACACAATAAAACTTGGATTCACAGAAGCAAAGATGGTGTCACCATTGCTCTTGCAGAGAGAGGTAGAAGTCCCTCTCTTCTTTGCAGGGACCACCCAAACACCAGTTTCCACCAAGTGCCACATGGAGGTATATACTCTTTTAACCCTTTAAATATCAACAGACAAATGGATGTGTGCTATTAAATTTCACAGGAGGTTGGGACATTATCTTTTATAAATTCCAAATCCATCTAAATATTATATCTTCGTGGAGTATAAGATGGGGCACTAGCAGTTGATCATTGGGATTTTTAGGGATTGTTTTTTGCTCTTTTGAAATGATTCAGTCATTTTCTAGGGAGTCAGAAACCCTAGACCAGGGCCTGCTATTTTCCTGATAAGATCTTTTAGTAGAAAAAATAATCCCAAAACACTACCTGATGTCTTTTTCAATTTCTGATTGCTCTTAAAGTTTTCTCATTGGCCTATGCAAAGCTTTCCACTTACTAAATTAATATCATACTTAGCTTCAAAGAGAAGGCAGAGTTTCTGAGTTTTTCAAAGCCCATAACAGAGATAATGGTCTGAAAGCTCAAAGCTTTGGTCTGAAAGTGTCAAGTTTATGGGAGAGAGATTTTAGTGTGGAGTCTAAAAACATGGTTTCCCTCATTTTATCTTAAAACTAAGTCTAGGAATCTTTGGCCTATGGGTTCTATGTTTTCTCTGTACTCATTAATTATTGAAGTGCATGGGCTGAGAAAGCCAGTGGCAGGAGGCAGGAGAGTGGTGTGTTGTTTCCTTTAGCTTGAAGCAATAGACCATGAATATGGGTGAATGGAGGCCTTCAAAAGAAGATGAGGCTAAATAGGGAGGCAGAGGTCAGATGATGAAGAGTCCTTCATGCCATCCTAAGGAATCTGGATTTGATTCTAAAGAGTGATAGGGATCCACTGAAAGATTTAATGCTGAAGAGTAACATGAGGTTTTCTTTCAGCAGGACCTCTCTGACAACAGGGAGGGTAATTCACGAGGGATGTGAGTGTTGCTCAAGGCATTAGGAAGTGCAGTCAGCCGGAGAGGGATGATTGGGGCCCAAATGAAGGCAATGGAACTGGAGAAGGAAGATGGTAGGGCAGATTCTTTAGGCATAAAATCTGTGAGCCCCTGTGACTGAGAATGTAGGTTGGGGGGGGAAAGGAAAAAGAATGACTCCAGTATTTCCATCTCAGCAACTGGTTGTCCCATTCATGGAACTGTAGAATGGAAGGGAGAAAAAAAGTTGGTGGGTAGCATTTGGTTGAAGATGGTATAAATTTTGGACATCTTAGGTCTGAGTAGGCAATTGAAAGGAGCTAAGGATTTAGATTTGGGAATCTAAATTTGGTGCCAAATGATAGCCAAACACCTGGGTGAGATTTTTGCCTATATACCCTCTCCTGCTCTGAGTCAATACTGCTTCTCTTTTTTTTGATAGAGTTGCACACATTTGGTAAACTGCTTTGAATTTCCTCAGGATATAGGAATCAGGTAAATATTCCCATTATTTTCCAAAACAATCTTTTTTATTATTATATCTGATTCATTCCAAGTCCTCCTAAGCTAGAAAAAATGCATCTGCATATATTTCAAACATACAAACTATTTTTGCATGCCCAAATTTCATTTCTTCTTATGTTCATTTTTTGTGGTTTTTTTATTTGCTCGTTTATTTCCTGGTCTTGATTTATTTATTATTATTTATTTATTTTTGTTTCTAAGAATGAGTTTTGAATTGGACCCCAAAGCTAGTTAAATTCGCTTTATAGGTGAGGAAATTCAGCCTTTACCTCAGTTCCCTTACAGAAGGTCATCCTTCAGCCAGGGCTTCCTATTTTCTCTTCTCAGAATCTGGATTTGATTCTAAAGAGTGATAGGGATCCACTGAAAGATTTAATGCTGAAGAGTAACATGAGGTTTTCTTTCAGCAGGACCTCTCTGACAACAGGGAGGGTAATTCACGAGGGATGTGAGTGTTGCTCAAGGCATTAGGAAGTGCAGTCAGCCGGAGAGGGATGATTGGGGCCCAAATGAAGGCAATGGAACTGGAGAAGGAAGATGGTAGGGCAGATTCTTTAGGCATAAAATCTGTGAGCCCCTGTGACTGAGAATGTAGGTTGGGGGGGGAAAGGAAAAAGAATGACTCCAGTATTTCCATCTCAGCAACTGGTTGTCCCATTCATGGAACTGTAGAATGGAAGGGAGAAAAAAAAGTTGGTGGGTAGCATTTGGTTGAAGATGGTATAAATTTTGGACATCTTAGGTCTGAGTAGGCAATTGAAAGGAGCTAAGGATTTAGATTTGGGAATCTAAATTTGGTGCCAAATGATAGCCAAACACCTGGGTGAGATTTTTGCCTATATACCCTCTCCTGCTCTGAGTCAATACTGCTTCTCTTTTTTTTGATAGAGTTGCACACATTTGGTAAACTGCTTTGAATTTCCTCAGGATATAGGAATCAGGTAAATATTCCCATTATTTTCCAAAACAATCTTTTTTATTATTATATCTGATTCATTCCAAGTCCTCCTAAGCTAGAAAAAATGCATCTGCATATATTTCAAACATACAAACTATTTTTGCATGCCCAAATTTCATTTCTTCTTATGTTCATTTTTTGTGGTTTTTTTATTTGCTCGTTTATTTCCTGGTCTTGATTTATTTATTATTATTTATTTATTTTTGTTTCTAAGAATGAGTTTTGAATTGGACCCCAAAGCTAGTTAAATTCGCTTTATAGGTGAGGAAATTCAGCCTTTACCTCAGTTCCCTTACAGAAGGTCATCCTTCAGCCAGGGCTTCCTATTTTCTCTTCTCTGCTCACCTACAGCTTAGCTATTTCCACTTGCAATTCTTACAACATTATGCATCTTTTTTATCTTTTTCTTGTTCTTCTCCCTCAATGCTTCTTCAAGCATTCTCTAGAACAAACTGTCCATCAATGAAAAATTAGATGATGACAATACGTGTCAATAATATTTGACATCTTTATAATGAAATGGTGTTTCCTCTTCGGTTATAATAAGTAAATACCTTACTTGCTATCCTTTAAAAATAAAAAAGAGCATTTTAAACCTACTATTTGTTATGTCATAGCTCCATTTATGAATTCTTGTACATTGGAAGAGTCTGATGGGTGTTTTTATATCTACAGCATGGTGCTGAAGTTGGGTCTGGATGATGTATAGTGGTACTGATATATTTTTTATGCTTCATGTACTAAATTTTTTAAAAGTTACACCTGCAGATTTTTATCTGTGTTCCATCAGCATAAACGCTCCAGGATCAGCACTTTTCAGTCCTCCCATGAAAAGTGATGAGGTCTCGCCAGGGCTGGGGTCATATGATCTGTCTCAGTGCTGTCTTAAATGGTGCCAGAAGCTAGGGCATAAAGTGAATGCTATTTTGGCCACACTTTATTGAATTCCCTCTCCAGATGCTTCACATATTTCACAGCAGAATTAGCAACAGCAATCATTGTGGAAGATCATAAATGTCCCAACTCCTCTCTCAATCCCCAAACTAGTTCACAGCTACTACTAGCTGAAGAGGATGACAAACTTATCCTATCTACCTGACGGTGCAAAAACGCCATGTGCTGGAGGGCTGTGGGCTTCTAAGGGGGTTAAGAGGAAGGTTACAGGGAGTGTCACGGGAACGCAAGAAGTCTGGCTTTGAAGCCTGAGACTTTTCCTTGCTTGACATTCTCTAGGTTTTATAGGGCCTAAGAGGGCAGCCAATAACCCTCAACCAAGATTCCTACCCTGAGCCCCAAGCTGGACTTGTCATTTTCATCACAAATTCACATAATCCTCCCAGAAGCCACTGCAACAAAATCCATTGTAGCAGGTAATTTACATAGCCAAACATTTCTTGAAAACTCTCTCTGGGGTGAGCTTACCTGGGAATCTCTACGGTGTCATCGGAAATAAAGTGACCAGGATTTTAGATTTCATTTAAAACTGCAATCTAGCTCAGCAGTTCCGTCAAAGTGATGTTAATGCAGAGTAATCTTCATGAGAGCCTGTGTCTTGTGGAAGGTATATTTAGAAGTTTTGCTTTCTGTGCAGCTATTTCAGACTCCTTAGCATGGCATCCCCTCAAATATAGTAAAGGACTGTCAGCAAATACACACTAAAGTCAAACTAGATTTTCATTTTCATGCTATAAGATGGAAGCAAAGCACACCAGAACTTCAGGACTCCGCAGAGGCCTTTCTCATTGGTTATCTGTGTGGCCAACATGATCTGTTGAGAGCCTTCAGATATGTTTCTCCAATATTTATTTTCCTGATCAAACTCTGAAAACTCTGAGCACTTTCCATCTCCATGTCCCTCAGTAATTTTATGTCTTCAGAACCTGACTTGTCTCTAACATCTGCCCTCTGAAGAATCATAAGTGCTAGGAGATTCATGATAAGTATTTTAAAAATATTCTATGTCTCTCTAATTATTAGCATCTTGGGGTTTAGACTTTTGGAGTCAGACTGTAATTTTTGGCCAAAAAAATGTAGGTTCTCTCATTATTTCAAGAGGCATCCACTAATTTCCCCTAGCTATTTAGACTATTGATTACAGTGACCATCAAATCTTGGACTATAACCCAGATGAGATTTGTCATGTGGAAGAAGTTTTGAGTTTAAACAAATTCAGATTACTGCCTGCTTGCTTCAGTGGATTAAACCATTTAAGGTGCTGGAAGAAATGAACTGATGGAAAAACAGTCACTATAGTGGGCATCGAGTCACATTGCTTTCCATCTGATTTTAATTTGTTTACAAGTTCAACTCATAGGTTTTGTTTAATTACAGAAGAAATATGCTTTCCACCACCCTTAAATCTCTATAAGAGGACTTCCCTGGTGGTCCAGTGGTTCAGAATCTGCCTGCCAATGCAGGGGACATGGGTTTGATCCCTGGTCCAGGAGGATCCCACATGCCTCGGGACAGCCACAGCTACTGAGGTGGCGTGTTGCAACTGTTGAAGCGCATGTGCCTAGAGGCTGTGCTCCAAAACAAGGGAAGCCACGCAGTGAGAAGCCCCCAGACCCCAGTGGAGAGAGCCCCCGCTGGCCCGGACCACAGAAAGCTCACACACAGCAATGAAGACCCAGCACAGCCAAAAAAAAAATTTAATTAATTAAAAAAATAAGAACATCATAGATTCTTTGACTTAGAAGTTATCTGGAGAAAATGCTCAGCCCATAAACTGCCTCCATTAGAAACACATTTATATCAGATATATATTTACCTGCTTTTATTTTAAGCCTCAAGAAAGGGCAGTTTCACAGCAGCATCCAATGCTCATTCCAAGCTCCCTTTTCTACATCCAGAATAGCATGTCTTCTCTACTTTAAGGCTTGTCCTTCCCATCGAATAAACACACACACACATACACACACACTCTACCCCACACGGTTGTAGCCAATTTCCTGCATTTTCATCCTTTACAGAAACCTTTGTATATAACACTGAGTTTACAGCGGTTGAAAATACGTCCCAGGTTTCTTAACCAGCCTTCTCCTTTGGCTGGGGTGGTGAGGATGTCAGTAGTGAAAGCTGGGGGTGGAGTGAGGCCCCTGTTATCATGCAAGCAATTGCTAACCGTGGACCTCTGACTTTGTAATTTGTTCTTTATGGACTCGCCTGCAGCCAATAAGCAAAATCAATAGTCTTCGCTGAAAAGTAAGCAAGTGCCAGCATGCTGTGTGGCAGGTGAAGATACATGTGCTTACCAGGGGTCAGGGGGCCACATCAAATTTCTCTCTGACTTCTTTTTCAAAGAGCTCAATCCATTTAGGGAGCATTCGTCACTGGAAAATGTTGCAGCAGGGAATCAGAAAGGCGGCTGCTCTTCTTTTCTCATTTAACGATGTTTGTTTTCAACAGCCTGTTCAATAATGTCACTGAGAAGAAATTATGTGAGAAGAATAAAGTGCTTAGAGTCTATTTATTTATTCATTCATTCATTTCTGTAGAATAACACTAGCTGTTGCTTTCTCATGTATATTAATACAGCAGCGGTTGTCCAAACATTTGTTTGTTCTATTCCCTCTCAAGAAATAGGTGAGTCTCTTTCTATTAAGTCAGAGAGAAGGTTATATGAGCTTGATGGGAGACATACATATCTCTAAGCCAACATTATGGGAGAATGTAAATCTACTCAATAATTTGGCTTCTGATCAGATGCCAAGAACCTTTTTTGCCGTCTCCTCAGAACCATCAGACATCAGGCAATTTTGGAGAAGGATATAAAATAAAGACTAATGAGTGAAAGTGGATTCAAAAGAACTAAAATAAAATGGGCTTTTAATCTCGGATATTTTATCACTGCGTTTCTCCATTTGGCTTCTCCTACTCCAATGTGTTCGAATGATCAGCTCAGAAAACAGGGTTTCACTCTGAGGCAGAATTTCTTTACCTGGTATTAAACTGAGACAAGTAAATGAACAGGGAATTTTCTCTTCTTTTTTTATTTAGGAAATTTCTGCAAACAACCACGAACCTACAAATCTAGCAGTAACCAGGGACTTCCTCGGTGGTCCACTAGTTAAGACTTTACCTTCCGATGCAGGGGGTGCAATCCCTGATTGCCACATGCCAAAATCAAAATATAAAACAGAAGCAATGTTGTAACAAATTCAATAAAGACTTTAAAAATGGTCCACATTCAAAAAAAAAAATCTAGCAGTAATCAGATGAGGTTGTAAAAGGAGAGAGAGCTATGCAAAGGCCCTGTGGTCACTTGCTGGCAGGGTCTGATAACATGGTTTGATGGGCATGTAATCTGCTGCTGTGACTTGGAAATTCTTCTAGAGGAAAAATTAGATGTAGGACATGTTTGTGTTCAAATATAGCTTGATTTTAGTGGCTTCTGTGGTTCATAGTAGTTAATTTGATTTTGTTCTTATTTAATCATAATTTGTATTTTTGCAGTTGTGTCATTTCAAGGGCTAACGTATATGCTTTGTTAAGAATTGATATAAAACTAAGATAACAGCCAGCAAGAACTGTTTTAATGGTGTCATGAATTGCTTTGAAATCCTTTGAAAAATCAAAAATATCTATGGCATCAGAATTGGTACTCAATAAGAATATAAGTCTCTCATTACCTGAACTCGTTACAACAAAAATTCTTCCTGGCCGACAGGACATGTAAAACTCAACTAGTATTCTGTTTATTTCATGTTATATTTATTTTAACAAAATTGTTAAGATAAAGTGTGCCTAAGTATTTTGGGCAGTATCTTAGAGTTCACTGGGGCCCCATGCATTTCTCCCTAAGTTAACAGTGTAAATTCCTTGAGGAAAGGGACCATGTGTCTTCCATTTCTTTGTATCCCCTATATTTCAGCTAACAATTCAGTCTCAGATGAGCAAAACCAGAATCTGAATTTGAGACTGACATCTGAGTTTGAGACACACAAATGTGTCTGCTATACATAAAATATGTATATGAGATACCTAAAGCTATGTCAAGGTAAGATTGTTTCTGAATTAGGTAAAGCTATATATACAAGCTTAACTTCCAATGACACATAATTATTCTTACTTTGTATTTATACCGATAATAACTATAATATTTGGAAATGGAAGAGAAATCTTAAGGGAATTCAGCACCCATTCCAGGAGGTTTCCTCCTGGAATTATAGAGAAATAATGGAGGAATTATAAAGGAATAGATACTCTTCTAATATACAGATACATAAACTGCCAGAGAGACTATCAGTTCAGTTCAGTTCAGTTCAGTCGCTCAGTTGTGTCTGAGTCTTTGTAACCCCATGAATCACAGCACGCCAGACCTCCCTGTCCATCACCATCTCCCAGAGTTCACTCAAGCTCACGTCCATAGAGTTGGTGATGCCATCCAGCCATCTCATCCTCTGTCATCCCCTTTTCCTCCTGCCCCCAATCCCTCCCAGCATCAGAGTCTTTTCCAACGAGTCAACTCTTCGCATGAGGTGGCCAAAGTACTGGAGTTTCAGCCTTAGCATCATTCCTTCCAAAGAACACCCAGGGCTGATATAAAGCTACATTAATCCAATGTGGCAGCCATATGTGGCCACTGAGCATTAGAAAAGCAGTCAGTTAAAACTGACTGAAGTGGGAATACACACTTAAGTTTGAAGACAGTATGAAAAACACAATGTTAAAATAACTCATTCATGATTACTTTATTGTTTAGATGTTGACATGACAGTATTTGGAATATGTTCCATTAAATATACTTTAATGTTAATTTCACCTGTTTCTTTTAACTTTCTGAAATATGGCTGCTAGAAAATTCAAAGTAGCCTATGTGGGTTCGCCTTTTATTTCTATCGGACAGAACTGATAAAGAATGACTACCCAACTGAACACAGGTTGTCAGAACCAAATCAGGACAGCAGACCCACTTGACCATTTATGTAGATATCATTTCTTGTTCTTACAGACTCCTATAAGACTATCACAGTTTTGTACATAGTTTCCCTTCAAAAAAAGATATCAAAGGTATTTTAAATTTCATTAAGCTTGAATTTGTAAATCGAACCAAGAGTGTTACTTGGTGTTTGAGCTTCGAAGTACAAAAGTATAGATTCACCCTGGTTGCTTACAAACTTATTCACTGACAGCTGGAACTCATCTGTGGGTTTCCTAGGTGGCTCCATGGTAAAGAGTAAGCCTGCCAAAGCAAAAGACACAGGTTCAATCCCTGGGTCTGGAAGATCCCCTGAAGAAGGGCAATCTACTCCAGCATTCTTGCCTGGGAAATCCCGTGGACAGATGACCCCGGCGGACTACAACCCACGGGGTCACAAATAGTCAGACAAGAGTTAGCGACTAAAACAACAACAACAGAAATCATCTGTAGGTTTTTCTCATGTTAATGGTATATTTTTACCCTCCCCTCCTCCTCTGACCTTCAAGTTGTTGCTTCATGGTTACCACAAACAACAATATACCCTCAGAATCACTCCAAATGCTCGAAAACAATGTTTCGTGTTTGTGCATTTTTACAGCTCTAAAATCTGGTTTCAGTTTCTGACCTATGCCTTCATAAGTACTACACACAGTACTTATATACTATGTGTAAGTGAAGTCACTCAGTCATGTCTGACTCTTTGCAACCCCATGGACTGTAGCCTACCAGGCTTCTTGAAAGTCCATGAGATTTTCCAGGCAAGAGTACTGGAGTGGGTTGCCATTTCCTTCTCCAGGGGATCTTCCCAACCCAGGGATCGAACCCAGGTCTCCCACATTGCAGGCAGACGTTTTATACACTCTGAGCCACCAGGGAAGCCCCTATACTATAGCACAGGTTAATTAACAATCTCTTTCTTAGAGATGGGTAATAATGTTCCTTTCTACAACTGATGGTGTTTTAGATTGGATCCAGTGGGTGAGTCAAGTAGGAAACTTTATGAAATAGAGCTTTCAAGGCTCTACTTCCTACTTGTGCTCAGCCACTAAGTCATATCTGACTCTTTATGACCCCATAGGCTATAGCCCACCAGGATACTCTGTCCATGGAATTCCCCAGGTAAGAATACTGGAGTGGTTGCCATTTCCTTCTCCAGGGGATCTTCCTGATCCAGGGATCGAATCCACATCTCCTGTCTCCTGCATTGGCAGGTGGATTCTTCCACCTGGGAAGCCCCTACCTCATACACGAGGAGCCGTAATATTTGTGGAGTGCAGCTTGGTAAACTGCTGTCATTAAATACTCTCTCTAGCACCAGCATCTCAGGGAACAACAAGTTCTTGTTTATCATGGTGTAGGCACCCTCACAGACAATGTCCATTTAATCCATCTGCAAAATAATCAGTTAACCAATAATTCTTACTTAGTACAAATAATTGTTAGGCACTAGGCAGGCCATAAGAAGTAGGTAAAACAGTCTCTTTTTCAAGGAATTTATAATTTGCCTTTCACAGTGCAGTGGACTTTTCCAGCCTTTTCATGAAGGTCAGATACTATATACCTTCTGTATATCTTGACTACAAACGGAAGCATTGTTCAGTGAAGAGCTGACTTCTGCCTTCATGACAGGACAAGGCTGTCTGCTGATCAGTCGGGAGGGCAAAGCGCCTTTTGGTTAGAAGTGGAGACTGCAGCCCCAGGCATGTGGCAGTGATGTAATTTGAAGGCGAGAGCACAATCTTCGCAGGAGGTAATGAGTTCCCACTTTTGACTTAATTAAGGTTTTAATGGTTATAAGCACCAAAGTTTCTCCTTAATTCCATACCAACCGAGGACAGCAATTTCAGTCACTTTTATGATGTTGACCCAAGGTACAAAAACAGGGAAACAAGCCTGAAGTACTTAGGATCCTGTGATATCCAGGTCACTCTGAGCCCTTGGCCAGGAGAACACTGCTATCCCATTGCTTAACTGATCTCCTCACTCTAACCCAGTGGCTGGATTGTGGATCCATCAAGCTGCTGAGGCCTTAGAGGGGTCATTTGGAGGGAGACGAGAGCACACATTCACAGAAATGGAGCTGGAATCTAAAGCACTCTGATAATGCAGGCAGCTACCGTAGATATTCTTTTGAAAGTATTAGAAGGCCCCTTATGTGGCACCCATTGAGGAGTGTAAGGAAGGAGCTTTACCTCCTTCCCAGGAGAAGTTTTCTCTTTGTCCCATCACAGCTAGTTGACACTGTCCAGTGGAGATTCCTTTGGTCTAAGATATTTTCTCTTCTGGCCTTCAAATGCACTCAGCATTAGACTATAATGTCACCTGTACCTTGAAGTGACATGCATTTGAATGAACACTTACTTATTCATTCAACCATTATTTATTGAGCCACAAGTAAAGGTCACATTTGTGCTAAGCATTGGGTAGACAATGTAAAGCAAAATCCGATTGGTTGTTGTTGTTCAATAGCTAAGTTGTGTCCAACTTTTTGCAACCCCATGAACTGTGGAACGCCAGGCTTCCCCATCCTTCACCAACTCTCGGAGCTTGCTCAGACTCATGTCCATCGAGTCAGTGATGCCATCCAGCCATCTCATCCTCTGTCATCCCCTTTTCCTCTTGTCTTCAATCTTTCCCAGCATCAGAGTCTTTTCCAATGAGTTAGCTTTTCGCATCAGGTGGCCAAATTATAGCTCCTAATCTCACAAAGTTTATAGTCTAGTAGTAGGAACAGATAGTAATAGAAAAAAATTGCTTCAGTGAATGCAGAGCACAGGTAAACAAAAGAAACTGACATCCTCTTATGCACTAGTCACTAGTAATTGGTAAAGGACTTGAAACTAAACTAGGAGGTCAAGAATGGAAAGCTTCTTTGAGAAAGTGTCCCCTTAACTCTATCTGAAATAAGAATAAAGATGTAGGAATCATCTAGGTAAAGAAAAACTGCAGGGTTTGAGCCTAACTAGAAGAGATTTCAGCCCTCTTAAAGACAGACTGTTTGATAGAATTTCTTATGGAAAAACCGAAGAGGATAGTATATAAAACATGAAAATATCTTTGTTGGAGAGATTATTTCTGGTGTTTTTGTGAAATGAAACTTGGCATATATAGAAAATTTGATAATTATAGTTAATGAAAAGAATTTATTTAAGAGAGTAGAGAGCAGATAGAGAACAGAAATCTACAGGCATTACATAATATTTATTTAAGAAAACACTTCATTCTCTGAACCAGAATTTTTTGGGAGCATATAAACTTAATGTGTGTGTGTGTGTGTTTCATCTAGAACAGAGCCTGCTGAAATAGGAAATGCTGGGTCAGGGACGATACATCAGAGGATAAAAGCCCAGAAGAGAAGAATGTAAGGGTTTGAACAACCATTCTCATTGGTGCCGGAAGAAGACAAAATTGAGAGAATAAGGGAAAATAGATTCCAAGTCACTACTTGTTGGATAGTATAAGACTTTCCAAATGGTGGAAATTGATACTGTTGAGTCATTGGTGCTCTGTACATCTTCTAAATAGGATAGCATGTAGAAACTTGTTTTTTTTCCCGAATTAATCTAAATTATGTATAGCCAGTATTTTTCATCTTATATGCCAAGTTGGATAGATCAAAAGCATATGTATGGATGTGAGAGCTGGACTAAAAGAAAGCTGAGTGCTGAGGAACTGATGATTTTGAACTGTGGTGTTGGAGAAGACTTGAGAGTACCTTGGACTGCAAGGAGATCTAACCAGTCCATTCTAAAGGAAATCAGTCCTAAATATTCACTGGAAGAACTGAGGCTGAAGCTGAAACTCCAATACTTTCAGTTCAGTTCAGTTCAGTCGCTCAGTCATGTCCGACTCTTTGTGACCCCATGAATCGCAGCATACTAGGCCTCCCTGTCCATCACCATCTCCCAGAGTTCACTCAGACTCACATCTACCGAGTCTGTGATGCCATCCAGCCATCTCATCCTCGGTCGTCCCCTTCTCCTCCTGCCCCCAATCCCTCCCAGCATCAGAGTCTTCCAATGAGTCAACCCTTTGCATGAGGTGGCCAAAGTACTGGAGTTTCAGCTTCAGCATCATTCCTTCCAAAGAAATCCCAGGGCTGATTTCCTTCAGAATGGACTGGTTGGATCTCCTTGCAGTGCAAGGGACTCTCAAGAGTCTTCTCCAACACCACAGTTCAAAAGCTCAATTCTTCAGTGCTCAGCCTTCTTCACAGTCCAACTCTCACATCCATACATGACCACTGGGAAAACCATAGCCTTGACTAGATGGCCCTTAGTCAGCGAAGTAATGTCTCTGCTTTTGAATATACTATCTAGGTTGGTCATAACTTTTCTTCCAAGGAGTAAGCGTCTTTTAATTTCATGGCTGCAGTCACCATCTGCAGTGATTTTGGAACCCCCCAAAATAAAGTCTGACACTGTTTCCACTGTTTCCCCATCTATTCCCCATGAAGTGATGGGACCAGATGCCATGATCTTCTTTTTCTGAATGTTGAGCTTTAAGCCAACTTTTTCACTGTCCTCTTGCACTTTCATCAAGAGGCTTTTTAGCTCCTCTTCACTTTCTGCCATAAGGGTGGTGTCATAATTTCATGGCTGCAGTCACCATCCGCAGTGATTTTGGAGCCCAGAAAAAGAAAATCTGACACTGTTTCCACTGTTTCCCCATCTATTTCCCATGAAGTGATGGGACTGGATGCCATGATCTTCGTTTTCTGAATGTTGAGCTTTAAGCCAACTTTTTCACTCTCCTCTTCCACTTTCATCAAGAGGCTTTTTAGTTCCTCTTCACTTTCTGCCATAAGGGTGGTGTCATCTGCATATCTGAGGTTATTGACATTTCTCCCAGCAATCTTGATTCCAGCTTGTGTTTCTTTCAGTCCAGCGTTTCGCATGAAGTACTCTGCACAGAAGTTAAATAAGCAGGGTGACAATATACAGCCTTGAAGTACTCCTTTTTCTATTTGGAACCAGTCTGTTGTTCCATGTCCAGTTCTAACTCTTGCTTCCTGACCTGCATACAGATTTCTCAAGAGGCAGGTCAAGGTGGTCTGGGAATCTCTTGAAGAATTTTCCACAGTTTCTTGTGATCCACACAGTCAAAGGCTTTGGCATAGTCAATAAAGCAGAAATAGATGTTTTTCTGGAACTCTCTTGCTTTTTCCATGACCCAGCAGATGTCAGCGATTTGATCTCTGGTTCCTCAGCCTTTTCTAAAACCAGCTTGAACATCAGGAAGTTGATGAGTGCAATTGTGCAGTAGTTTGAGCATTCTTTGGCACTGCCTTTTTTTGGAATTGGAATGAAAACTGATCTTTTCCAGTCCTGTGGCCACTGCTGAGTTTTCCAAATTTGCTGGCATATTGAGTGCAGCACTTTCACAGCATCATCTTTCAGGATTTGAAACAGCTCCACTGGAATTCCATCACCTCCACTAGCTTTGTTTGTAGTGATGCTTTCTAAGGCCCACTTGACTTCACATTCCAAGATGTCTGGCTCTAGATTAGTGATCACATCATCATGATTATCTGGGTCATGAAGATCTTTTTTGTACAGTTCTTCCATGTATTCTTGCCATCTCTTCTTAATATCTTCTGCTTCTGTAAGGTCCAGACCATTTCTGTCCTTTATTGAGCCCATCTTTTAAATTCTTTGCACCCCCTTACAAGCCTGCACTACTGCCCCCAGCCTGGTATGCCACTGCTGGGTAGAATATTAGATAGCAATATACATGACCTTATTGTCATTCCCTTTTTACAGGTAAGACTAAGTCTCAGAGATATTAAATAAGTCACTCAGACTCTAAACACCAGAGCCTGGATAGGAACCCAGGTCCATATGACTCCAAATATTTCTCTGTGCTGGATTACCTCAAATGCCACCCTTATCCCCACCCATATTAAAAAGAGATCTCACTGCTACTATCACCTTAGAAAACTGTCAGTTTGACATAAAATCAAATTCATATCTACCCTATGACCCAGCAATTCCATTCCTTAGGTATTTACTCAAGGGAAATGAAGACATTTGTCCACCTAAAGACTGGTATAAGAATATCCCTGCTGCTGCTGCTAAGTCGCTTCAGTCATATCCAACTCTGTGTGACCCCATAGACGGCAGCCCACCAGGCTCCCCCATCCCTGGAATTCTCCAGGCAAGAACACTGGAGTGGGTTGCCATTTCCTTCTCCAATGCATGAAAGTAAAAAGTGAAAGTGAAATCGCTCAGTCGTGTCCAACTCTTAGCGACCCCATGGACTGCTGCCTACACTTTAATTTTCAAAGTCCCACGCTAGAAATAACCCAAATGATCATCAACAGGAGAAGAGATAACACAAAATGCAGTGTATTCAAACAGTGTAATCCTACTCAGAAAAAGGAACTACCATAGATACATGAAACCACGTGGATGAAACTCAAAACACACGATGCTAAGCAAAAGAAGCCAAACAGAAAAACATGCATACTGTATAATTCCAGCTTCAGAAAGTGTATGAACAGCCAAAACTAACCTATGGGGAGAAATAAAAAAACAAACTAATCTATGGAGACAGAAGCCAAAAAGTGGTTGCTCTGAGAGAGGAGTGTTGACTGGAAAGGGCACCATGGGAACTTCTAGGGTGATGGAAGTATTTTCTGCCTGTTATGAGTAGTAGTTACTCAAGTGCCAAAACTCATCCAACCTGAGACCTATGTACTTTATTTTTAGGCAAATCATACTTCAATAAAGAGAGGGAAGAAAAAAGGTAATCATAATAATAGTGATAGTAGTAGCTAATACATAATAAATGCTACCTTACCATCCTCTAGGGACAATATTATGTCCTTTACTTAATGCTGAGTTAAACTTTACAACTGCTCATGATAGAAATACCACTACTATTCTCATTTTTTTACATGAGAAAAAGGTTAATATCCATATTGCATAAATAGCATAGTAAGAATGTGAATCCATGTCTGACAGACTCCACAGCTTGGCTCTTAACCATGGTGTCATACTGCCTTTTTAAACTCCGGGGTATCTCCCTCGAAACTGAAATGTCTGCTATGTGGCTGTAAGTGCTAAGCTTTCATGTATGCCAATTCATTTAAACTTCACAATACATGTTGTTTATTAGCCTTAATGTTAAGATTACATAGTCGCAATATAACAGAATGTAGTGAGTCCTGAAGGCAAATAAAACTCAATTATCTTAAAGGCAGAATGATGTGAGTACACAAACATCTCCGTAAAATCCTTCTGTTGCTTCTTTAACCGAGTTCAATGCTTTCTCAAATTTTAATGTGACTGAAAACTACCTACTAGAGTAGTGAGAGAAATAAGAACAACTAAAACTCATCATACTACATGTCAGGCCCTGTCCTAACTGCTTCATATAATTACTCTTCAAAGTTCATTAAACTGTTCATAAAGGACAATAGATGTGTTTCTGGGTTCACAAGCTGTGTTTCCTCGAGGAAGTCCTATAACTTCTCTGTGTCTCAGGTTTTATATCTCTTAAAAAACGGTGATAATATACATAACCTCATAGAATTATTGTGGGGAACAAATCAGTATTTGTAAAACACTGTGATAGCTGAGTAGCAAAATTGGAAATCAAGTCCAAATATGTTCTTTCCCCTGCACCAGGATAATTTAAGACTCACAGTACAGCCTAATGTGATCTATGACTACTGGGAAAGGAAAAATCCTCCTAGAAGTTATTAAAGGAAATGATTTAAAACATATTTCTAAAAAAATAAGGTAATATATATTTAAAATCTAAGTATGAATATTGTGGGGTGAGTCAACAACCATATGAGAAACTTTTTCCTTATGCTGACCTATATCTGCTGTCTATCCCAGCAAATTCACTTTATTTGATTGATGGATTGATTTTATTTTTATTTCTTATTAAATAGGCACTCTTATATGTGCAAAGGCATAGTGGTAAATAAGATAAAGAACTCCAGTGATGAGGGAGACCAAAAAAATAAGCACAGGAATCAGTAAAATGAGTTCAGACAGTGATAAGTGCTATATAGAAAATAAAACATGGTGGGACTTAGCTGGTGGTGCAATGGATAGGAATCCACCTGCCAATGAAGGGGACATGGTTTCAACTTCAGGTCCAGGAAGATTCCACATGCCACAGAGCAACTAAGGCCACGTGCCACAGCTATTGAGCCTGTGGGTCACAAATACTGAGGCTGCAAACTCTTGAGTCTGAGAGCCACAACTACTGAGGCTATGTGCTGCAATTACTGAGGCCCACGTGCCCTAGAACTATATGCTGCACTGACTGAGCCCACCTACTGCGACTACTGAGACCTGTGTGCCTACAGCCTGTTCTGTAACATGAGAAGCCACAGCAATAGGAAGCCCATGCACCACGAAGAGTTAGCTCCCATTTGCTGCAACTAGAGAAAGCCCCTGCACAGCAGTGAAGATCCTGTGCTACCAGAAAACTAGTTAATTTAAAGAAAAGAAAACATGGTGATGGGTTATACTTTAGATACATTAGCCAGGGAAACCCTACAGATAAGTTTGAGAAGAAATTTGAATGCTGAGAAAGAAAAGCATGCCAGGCATAGGAAAGAACAAGTACAAAGGTAAGAAGAGGCTTGGCATGCTATATATAAAGAATTAAGGCCAGTGGCTAGAATATAGGGATAAAAGGGACAGAGTAAGGCAAGCTAAGTTTTGGAGGTGAGCAGAGGCAAGATTCTAATGGTGTCATATAGGCCACAAATAAACCTTTACATTTATGTAAGGTTAGCTGATTTCCCAGAGAAGGCCATGGCAACCCACTCCAGTACTCTTGCCTGGAGAATCCCATGGACACAGGAGCTTGGTAGGCTGTAGTCCATGGGGTCACGAAGAGTCAGATATGAATGAGCAACTTCACTTTCACTTTTCAACTTTCATGCATTGGAGAAGGAAATGGCAACCCACTCCAGTGTTCTTGCCTGGAGAATCCCAGGGACCAAGGAGCCTGTTAGGCTGCCATCTATGGGGTCGCACAGAGTCGGACACGGCTGAAGTGACTTAGCAGCAGCAGCAGCTGATTTCCAACAAGAGTGCCAAGACAATTCAAATGAGAGAAAGAGTAGTCTTTTCAACAGATGATGCTGTAGTAACTGAATGCCACGGCTGCTTAGTCACTTCAGTCATGTCTGACTCTGTGTGACCCTATGGACAGCAGCCCACCAGGCTCCTCTCTCCATGGGATTCTCTAGGCAAGAGTACCAAAGTGATTTGCCGTGCCCTCCTCCAGGGGATCTTGCCAACCCAGGGATCGAACCCAAGTCTCTTACGTCTACCTGCTGTGGCAGGTGGGTTCTTTACCAATAGCGCCACCTGAGAAGCCCAATAACTGAATGGTGGTAGTGGTTTAGTCGCTAGGTCGTGTCCAGTTCTTGCAAACCCATGGACTATAGCCTGCCAGGCTCCTCTGTCCAAGGGATTCTCCAGGCAAGAATACTGGAGTGGGTTGCCATTTCTTTTTCCAAGAGATCTTCCTGACCCAGGAATAGAACACCCGGGTCTCCTGCATTGTTGGCAGATTCTTTACCAACTGAGCTGTGAGGGAAGCCCATATATATAACTGAATATGTATCTGCAAAAGAATGAAACTGGGCCTCAACATGACACCATATATAAAAATTAACCCCAAATGGATAAAAGACAAACATAGAAGACTTAAAACTATAAAACTTTTAGAAGAAAACACAAGTGTATATATCTTTGTGATCTTGTATTAGGAAATGGCTTCTAAAATATGACATCAAAAGTGTAAGTGAAAAAAATAAAGAAAATAACTTGGACTTCAATAAAATTAAAAGTTTTGTGAGTCAAAAGTGCTCTCAAGAAAGTGCTCTCACAGAATGGAAGGAAAATTTTCAAATCACATAATCTGATAAAGGTTTATTATCCAGGACATACAAATAATTCTTATGACTCAACAATAAATAACAGTTTAAAAGTGGTCAAAGTACAAACAGATGGAAAAATATAGCATGTTCATGGATCAGAAGAATCAATATAACAAAAATAAATATACTATCCAAAGCAATCTATAGATTCAGTGCAATCCCTATCAAGCTTCCAACGGTATTTTTCGGAGAACTAGAACAAATAATTTCACAATTTGTATGAAAATATAAAAAAACCTCAAATAGCCAAAGCAATCTTGAGAAAGAATGGAACTGGAGGAATCAATCTGTCTGACTTCAGACTATACTACAAAGCTACAGTCATCAAGAAAGTATGGTACTGGCACAAAGACAGAAATATAGATCAATGGAACAAAACAGAAAGCCCAGAGATAAATCCACGCACCTATGGACACCTCATTTTTGACAAAGGAGGCAAGAATATACAATGGAGAAAAGACAATCTCTTTATCAAGTGGTGCTGGGAAAACTGGTCAACCACTTGTAAAAGAATGAAACTAGGACACTTTCTATCACCATTCACAAAAGTAAACTCAAAATGGATTAAAGATCTAAATGTAAGACCAGAAACCATACAACTCCTAGAGGAAAACATAGGGAAAACACTCTCTGACATAAATCACAGCAGGATCCTCTATGACCCACCTCCCAGAGGAATGGAAATAAAAGCAAAAATAAACTAATGGGACTTAATTAAACTTAAAAGCTTCTGCACAATGAAGAAAACTAAAACCGAGGTGAAAAGACAGCCTTCAGAACGGGAGGAAATAATAGCAAATGAAGCAACTGACAAAGAAGTAATCTCCAAAATATACATGCAGGCAGCTCACGAAGCTCAATTCCAGAAAAATAAACAACCCAATCAAAAAATGAACCAAAGAACTAAACAGACATTTCTCCAAAGAAGGCATACAGATGGCTAACAAACACATGAAAAGATGTTCTCATTATCAGAGAAATGCAGAACAAAATCACAGTGAGGTATCATCTCATGCCAGTCAGAATGGCTGCTATCAAAAACGTCTACAAACAATAAATGCTGGCGAGGGTGTGGAGCAAAGGGAACCCTCTTACATTGTTGGTGGGAATGCAAACTAGTACACCCACTATGGAGAACAGTGTGGCAATTCATTAAAAAACTGGAAATGGAACTGCCATACGACCCAGCAATGCCACTGCTGGACACACACACCAAGAAACCCAGAACTGAAAGAGACACATGCACCCCAATGTTCATCACAGCACTGTTTACAATAGCCAGGACACGGAAGCAACTAGATGTCCATCGGCAGACAAAGGGATAAGAAAGCTGTGCTACATACACAAAATGGAATGATACTCAGCTATTAAAAAGAATGCATTTGAATCAGTTCTTATGAGACGGATGAAACTAGAGCCTATTATATAGAGTGAAGTAAGTCAGAATAGAAAAACATCAATACAGTATATTAACATATATATGTGGAATTTAGAAAGATGGTAACGATGACCTTATATGTGAGACAGCAAGAGAGACACAGATGTAAAGGATAGGCTTTTGGACTCTGTGGGAGAAGGCAAGGGTGGGATGTTTTGAGAGAACAGCACTGAAACATGTATATTACCATATGTGATACAGATCGCCAGTCCAGGTTCGATGCATGAGACAGGGTGCTCAGGGATGGTGCACTGGGATGACCCTGAGGGATGGGATGGGGAGGGAGGTGGGAGCGGGCGTTCAGGATGGGGGACACATGTGCACCTATTGCTGATTCATATCAAAGTATCGCAAAAAACACTACAATATTGTAAACAGCCTCCAATTAAATTAATTAATTTTTAAAAATTTAAACGATCAAAGGATCTGAATAGACATTCCTCCAAAGAAGAAGATATAAAAACGGCCAATAGGCACATGTAAAGAAGTGCAACATCATTAGTCATTAGGGGGGTGCAAATCAAGACCACAGTGAAATAGCACATTACTCCCACTAGGAATGACTATAATAAAAAAAAAGACAATGAGTATTGGGAAGAATATGGAGAAGATGGAACCCTTGTACATTTCTGGTGGAAATGTAAAATGGTGGTGCCATTTGGAAAAACAGCTTGGCAGTTCCTCAAAAAATTAAACATAGAATTGCCATATGACACAGCAATTCTACTCTTAGGTATATAACTAAAAGAACTGAAAATAAATGTCTGTACAAAATCACCTACACCGATTATTCACAGCAGCATTATTCACAATAGCCAAAAAGTGGAAACAAACAGAATATCCACTAACGGACAACTGGATAAATAGAATGTGGCATATCCATATAATGGAATGTTATTTGGCAATAAAAAGGAATGAAGTATGATTCATGCTTCAACATAGGTAAATCTTGAAATTATATTAAGGAAATGAAAAAGATGTTAGTCACTCAGTCATGTCTGACTCTTTGCGGCTCCATGGACTGTAGCCTGCTAGGCTCCTCGGTCCACGGAATTCTCCAGGCAAGAATACTGGAGTGGATAGCCATTCCCTTCTCCAGGGGATCTTCCTGACCCAGGGATCAAACTGATGTTTCCCACATGACATTCCCACATTACCTGTCTGAGCCACAAGGGAAGCCCTCATAATGGGGGAGTCAGATACAAAAAGCTACATAGTATATGATTCCATCCATATAAAGTATCAGAATAGGAAAATCCATGCTGCTGCTGCTGCTGCTGCTGCTAAGTTGTTTCAGTCGTGTTCGACTCTGTGCCACCCCATAGATGGCAGCCAACCAGGCTACCCCATCCCTGGGATTCCCCAGGCAAGAAAACTGGAGTAGGTTGCCATTTCCTTCTCCAATGCGTGAAAGTGAAGTCACTCAGTTGTGTCCAACTCTTGGCGACCCCATGGACTGCAGCCTACCAGGCTCCTCCATCCATAGCACTTTCCAGGCAAGAGTACTGGAGTAGGGTGCCATTGCCTTCTCTGAAAATCCATGGATAGAAAATAGATGAGTGGTTGCTAGGGGCTGGAGCCAGGGGTAGGGGATGGGGAGTACTATGGGTAAAGAGCTTCTACTTTGGGATGATAAAATGTGTGGAATTAGGTAATGGTGACAGCTGCACAACTTTGTGAATATACTAAAAAACAAAACAAAAAACCCACTGAATTGTACACTTACATAAAACACATAAACTTAAAAAAAAAAAAAAACACCCTAAAAATCAACAAAAAGGTGGCAGGCTGGATTTGGCCTGCAAGTCATAATCCGCTGGCTCCTGATATAAAGGACAGTCCTTGAAATCTCTCACAAAGTCAGATCTCTTTCTTTCAGGGTAACTACTTGATAAAAGTTGTCAAGTTTCCTTCTCTAAACTGATATTGTAAAAAAAACCTGACAAATCTTTGTTAGAATCAGGTTACTCTATCAAACTATCCTGGTCTACCATACCAACTATATTAAAAAAAAAAAAAATGTCACTAGTTTGGTATGACTTGTTTCCAGTGAATTTATGCTTAAATTTACAGAAGAAACAAAACAGAAACAAAAAAATATCAAACCAGTTGTGAACTTGGGATATATATAATGTATTCAACTTATAAGGACATTATTAATAAAACTAAAAAAAGCAGAAAAATAAAGCCACCAAGCTAAGAACTATTTGTTAAGAAGGCCTTTAAAAAAGTAGACGCACGGGTGAGGTAGGAAAGACTATGAACTTTAAGGCCAGACAGGCCTGATATAAATCTTACTAATCTTATTTCTACCACTCATGTGAATTTGGAAGTGCTTTTTTACTCTCCTTATTTGTAAAGAGGGGGTACTTTCTTCTCCCTCTCTCTGCCTCTCAGTGTCAATGCCAAACACTGTGCCAAGAAATCCCATGAGTAGATGAAACAGAATGGATCAAAGTATGATCAGAACTTTAAGGAAGACCTGGAAAATCCTAGAGATGTTGAAAGCAAACAGCTCCCCGCCTCCACAGTGAGGACTGCAGGTCACAAACTGAAATCCCAGGGTATCTGGCTCCTGTCTGGTTAGGACAAAACTCGCTGAGACAAGATGAATTGGCACATAAAACTAAAGGGGGATGAAGAGCGCTCAGCAAAGGTGTCCGAGGAATACAGAGAAGTGTTTTGGTCTATATGCCAGAACAACTTATAACTTATCCTAATCAACGTTAAACTTCGATCTTCTAATCTTGACCTTCCTTTGGTCTTCTTCCTAAGTTGCTGCCACTACAACACTTCTTCATATTTTCTTAATGAGCATTTTAAACTCTGTTTTGAAACAATCTCAAACACATAAAAAAGGAACAAGAACAGTGCCAAAACACCCATATACATCTTTCCCCTAATTCATTAACTGCTAACATCTGTCTCCCCCCCTCCTCTCTCTCTACACACACACACATTTTTTTTTTTCCCCTTGAACCATCTGAGAATAAGTTACAGAGTTCAGGACCCTTTACATACTTCAATTTCAGTGTCAGGAAATTTGACACTGACACGATACTATTATTCACTACAGAGTCTACATTCACATCTCATCAACTGTCCCAATATTATCCCTCTGATTCCGCTGATCCAGGATCCAATCCAGAATTACATGCTGCATTTAGCTGTCATTTTCCTTTTAGTCTCCGTTAATGTGGAACACTTCCTCAGTCCTTTACTTTTTCTGACACTGACATTTCTGAGTAATATGTCAGCTGTTCTGGAGAATGTCTCTGGGTTTGGATTTGTCTGATCACTCCCTCATGATCAGTTTCAGATCATGCATTCTGACAGAACCACCACCCGGGTGACCTTGCGTCCTCCTCAGTGCACACTGTCAGGCGGCACCTGATGTCAAGGTGGCATCTACCGGTTTCTCGCAGTGATAAAGAATCCACCTGCTAATGCGGAAGATGCAAGAGACGTGGGTTTGATCCCTGGGTCAGGAAGATCCCCTGGAGCAGGAAATGGCAACCCATTCCAGTGTTCTTGCCTAGAAAATCCCATGGACAGAGGAGCCTGGCAGCCTACACGACACAGGGTTGCAAAGAGTCGGGTGAGACTGAGTACAGACGGACCAGGTTTCTCCACTCTAATGTTATTATTTTCCCTTTTGTTGTCTGTGAGAAAATACCTTTACATTGTGCAAACATCAATTTCCACCCAAAGGTTCGATAACTCACTGATTATTTTTGTCTGAATAAATTACTGATTTCGCATGATGCTTATAAATCTGTGATTTTTTCCAACGTTTCATTTCTTCATTTAGGCTTCCCTTGAGGCTCAGCTGGTAAAGAATCCACCTACAATGCGGGAGACCTGCCTTCAATCCCTGGGTTGGGAAGATCCCCTGGAAAAGGGAAAGGCTACCAACTCCAGTATTCTGGCCTGGAGAGTTCCATGGACTGTATAGTCCACGGGGTTGCAAAGAGTCGGACATCACTAAGTGACTTTCACTTTGGGCTTCCCTTGTAACTCAGCTGGTGAACAATCTGCCTACAATGCAAGAGACCTGGGTTCGATTTTTGGATTGGGAAAATTGCCTGGAGAAGGAAATGGCCACCCACTCCAGTATGCTTGCCTGGAGAATTCCATGGACAGAGGAACCTGGCAGATTACAGTCTGTGGGGTCGCAAGAATCAGAAACGACTTAGAGATTAAACCACCGCCACAATCTACTAGAATTAAGTGTGGGTTTTTTTCCCCTTTCTCTCCTCCCCTTCTTTCTCTCTCTCTCCCTTACCAGCACAAACTCAGGTATTTTTTATTCAGTGGGTTTTAATTCATTATAGTCATTATTCATCCTGATGCTCAAACTGCAACGGGTTTGGCCAGCAGCATGCCTTCCAAGCTGGCTTCTGTGTCCTTATGATAAGCCCCTATCATTTTTATTTCTTCATTTTCTGTTAATCCTCTGCCACAAGATATTGTAGGCTCATGGCTGGCCTAGACTTGAATCAGCCAATCCTCCAAGAGCCCCTAGTTCTTTTTAGAAACCAGTAACTCATGGCTATTGAGGTATCATTGCTTCTTGGACCTTCTCAGAAGATAGAGCTAGAAATAATATATAAATGTTTGCTAAAATATATGTATTTTTAAACTATGAATTCAGGAATTCTTGGGCAGTCCAGTGGTTAGGAGCTGGTGCTTTCACTGCTGGGGCCCACAGTCAATTCCTGGTTGGGGAACTAAGATCCCACAAGCTGTGTGGCCGAAAAAAAGGCAAAACATCCATGAATTCATACTGATACTAATAATTCCAATTCAATACCTCAGAGTTCTTCTTTTGCCTATTCCATATTTGAATTTCCTTTCTTCTACAGTGAGAAGGGAACAACACTGATAATATTATATCAATGTTATAAATATATTTATTATACATTGATACATTTACCCCAACAACACTGACATATTTACTCTTTTGCTCAGATCTGCAACATGCACAAAATAGTTACAGAACTGCTGCAGCAACAGCACTACAGATGGCAAATTTACTAACTAGAGGTCAATCAAGATTTCTTTAGTTTCTCTTCAAAATATATACAAAGATTACTTATAGTCAAAGTACTGTGTCAAAAATTACTTGAGTTAGTTGACATCTCTTTCCCCATCTCTGCCAACTTTATTTTACTTTTTGAACGTGTAAAACCTCAACGTGGTTATAAAAGTAAAAATTCTACAAAAAGGTCCAGAAGCGTTATTCCCTTTTCTCTACCCTCCACTCTATGTCTTCTATGCCCTAGAGATGACCAACTGCATTATCCAGTCTCTGATTATCCAGTTTATACTTATGTTTGCAAAAATATGCAGTTACATATATAAATTCTTACTTTCCTTCGTTAAACCAAACTTGGCAAAGAACTCTTGTATAAAAGTGCAAGTTCCTCAGTCGTGTCCGACTCTTTGTGACTCCATGGACTATATATAGCCCATGGAATTCTCCAGGCCAGAATACTGGAGTAGGTAGCCATTCCCTTCTCCAGGGGATTTTCCCAACCCAGGGATCAAACCCAGGTCTCCTGCACTGCAGGCGGATTCTTTATCAGCTGAGCCACAAGGGAAGCCCTTACATACATTAGAAAAAAAGATATTCCATTTCATTCATGTGTGTTAGTCACTTAGTTGTGTCTGACTCTCTAAGACCCATGGACTATAGCTCTCCAGGCTCCTCTCTCCATGGAATTTTCCAGGAAAGAATACTGGAGTGGGTTGCTAATCCCTTCTCCAGGGGATCTTCCTGACCCATGGATCCAACCTGGGGCTCCTGTATTGCTGGCAGATTCTTTACCGTTTGATCCACCATGGAAGCCCACTCATAAGACAAATGTAATCTGAAACTCTATTGAGATACCATGTTTCATCTGCTGCTGCTGCTAAGTCACTTCAGTAGTGTCCGACTCTGTGTGACCCCACAGACGGCAGCCCACCAGGCACCCCTGTCCCTGGGATTCTACAGGCAAGAACACTGCAGTGGGTTGCCATTACCTTCTCCAATGCATGAAAGTGAAAAGTGAAAGTGAAGTCGCTCAGTCGTGTCTTACTCTTAGTGACCCCATAGATGGCAGCCTACCAGGCTCCTCTGTCCATAGGATTTTCCAGGCAAGAGTACTGGAGTGGGTTGCCATTGCCTTCTCTGTTTCATCTCCTAGAATGGTAAAATATTCTAAAGCGCAATCCCCTAATCTGCTGGTAAATTGTGGAGAAACAGGTGCTGTCACAGCAATAGTTAACAAAACCATATACACATTTACCTGTTGGTCAGCATTCCCACTTCTCAGTTTTTACCCTGAAGATGTATCTCCAGCAATACTAAAATCCATATACACAAGTTTATTCATTATAGCGTTGTAATTACAAACTATTAGAAACAACTGTAAGAGCCCATACTGGGGAAATTCACAGACCTAGCCTTGCTGTATCTACATACTATTAATAGACTACCATGCAGCTGTGAAAAAGAGCTCCATGAGGGATTCCCCAGAGGTCTAGTGGTTAGGATTCAGCACTTTCACTGCCATGGCCTGGGTTTGATCCCGGGTCAGGAGAGTAAGGTCCCACAGATTGCAAGGTGGAGCCAAAAAACAAAAAAAGAGAACTCTCTGAACCGACCTGACTTGGGTGATTATTTTCAAGATATATTAGTAAGTGAAAAAAAGAGAATATATATCATTGCTCAATGATTCTTATCCTTAACAAGTCCTCTAAGTCCAATCACTCTATTCTTCCCTTACAAGCTACTTATATTCTGACTTCCTCCTCACTCCCCTAAAAATCTATGATTCATTACCACAATCATTCTCTTCCAACCTTCATCTGACAAAATCCCAACCCTAGATGATCTTTTAACTCTTCTGTATCTTCAACTTTCCCTTTCTCTACTGATTCTTTCCCCTTGGGATTAAGTGTGCTAAAGGTTCTCTAATCTAAAAAGTCCTCCCTTGATGCCAAATTCACATTTAGCTGTGGCCATCCATTTTTCTTCCCCTTCATAACCATACTGAAAGAACAGTCTATACTGGACATTTTTACTTCCTCATTTTCCAATAATTTCTCAACCCACTTCTATTGATACCACAAAAGTGGCCCTTGCCAAGGTGACGCGAAGCTTCCTTGCCCTAAATCATAGGGACACTTCTCAGTCCTTATCTTACTGGTCCCTGGCTGTATTTGATGACACTGACTACACTTCCTTCTCAATGAAACTTTCCTCTTCGACCTACACAGCATATTAAGAAGCAGAGGCAACATTTTGCTGAAAAAGGTCTGTACAGTCAAAGCGATGGTTTTTCCAGTAGTCATGTACAGATGTGAGAGCTGGACTGTAAAGAAGGCTGAGCACTGAAGAATTGATGCTTTCAAATTGTGGTGTTGGAGACGACTCTTGAGAGTCCCTTATACTGCAAGGAGATCAAACCAGTAAATCTTAAAGGAAATCAGTCCTGAATAGTCATTGGAAGGACTGACGCTGAAGTGGAAGCACCAATACTCTGGCCACCCGATGCAAAGAGCCGACTCACTGGAAAAGACCCTGATGATAGGAAAGATTGAGGGAAGGGGGAGAAGGGGGAAAGAGAGGATGAGGCGGTTTGATGGCATCATTGATTCAATGGACATGAGTTTGAGCAAACTCTAGGAGATAGTAAAGGACAGGGAAGGCTGGAGTGCTGCAGCCCATGCGGTTGCAAAGGGTCAGGCACAACTTGGCGGCTGAACAGCACCAATCTAGAAAGCACTAGATGACACATGGCCAAAGCTCCAGAACAGCCATAACCAAGTTATCATCTTTTCCTTCAAACTTATTTCTTCTCCAGTGCTCTTTACCTCTGTGAATGATACTATCATTTACTCTGCTAAAAGGAAGCTTAACTTTACCCTTGACTCTTTTCCTAACTTTTCACGCTCAATCATAGAGAATTCTGTTAATTCTACCTCTTACATCTTTCAAATTCACTGACTTCTCTCCATCCAAACTACCATTATCTAGGTTCAAGTAACCAATTACTTCTTTCTGAATCACTACCACTGTCTCTTAAATGGTCTGCTGTTGCTAAGTCACTTCAGTCGTGTCTGACTCTGTGCGACCCCATAGATGGCAGCCCACCAGGCTCCCCCATCCCTGGGATTCTCCAGGCAAGAACACTGGAGTGGGTTGCCATTTCCTTCTCCAATGCATGAAAGTGAAAAGTGAAAGTGAAGTCGCTCAGTCATGTCCGATCCTTAGCGACCCCATGGACTGCAGCTTACTGGGCTCCTCCATCCATGGGATTTTCTAGGCAAGAGTACTGGAGTAGGGTGCCAGTGCCTTCTCCTTAAGTGGTCTAGTTGTCCACAGTTTAAATGTCAGCAATATTCATTTTGAAGGCCATTTTAATTAAAAAACAAAAACAATCTTAACTCTGATCATGTTGCTTACATGATAGCAACACTCTATAGCTCTCCACTGCTCTGAGGATAAAATCAACGATCTTCAATACAGCTTACAACACCCTTCACTATAAAACATCACCCACTCACACTCATCTCACCAACCTCATCCATATCCTTTTTCCATTTGTATCTGTGACTATCTGTTCTCTTAAACCAAGTACCCTCTACTCTCTTTTGTATCACTCAAATGCTGTTCTCTCAGTCTAGAACTTTTCTCTTCCTGCTGCTGCTGATGCTAAATTGCTTCAGTCGTGTCAAACTCTGTGTGACCTCATAGATGGCAGCCCACCAGGCTCCCCCGTCCCTGGGATTCTCTAGGGAAGAACACTGGAGTGCATTGCCATTTCCTTCTCCAATGCATGAAAGTGAAAAGGGAAAGTGAAGTCACTCAGTCTCTTCCTATCTCCCCCAAATCTAGTTAGCTCCTTCCATCTATATTTCAGATATCAGCCTAGACTACATTTCTCTTAGGAAGCCAAGTTGAGATGTCTCTGGCCCACTGTATTTCACTTGTATGTGAAATTTCTAAGAATGATGGATACGTGGGGGAGAAGAGGTTGTGATTGAGAGAACAATTGTTTATTGAATACTATGTTTAAGAGTGAAGAAGTGTGATAAGAGTGTAAATTGATGCTTTGAGTATAAATTGATAAACTGTACATATTCCATGAAAGGCAATTTTGTAATTTCAAAATTACAGGTAGATACACTCTCTGACTTGCTAATTCTATTTGTAGGTATTTATTCTAAAGATAAACACCCACATATGCCAAATGATGTTGCAAGGAATAACACTATCCGTACAAAAGATTGTAAGTAATCTACATCTCCAACAAAGACAATTTAAATAATTTATACTACACTCATACAATACAATACTCTGAAGCCATGAAAAAATTAGATATTAGAGACATCTTTATATACCGATATGGTAAAATCAAGAAAGTATATTTTTAAATTCAAAATAAGATATAAAGTAGTAAATACGTTAGGCTAACATTTGTGAGAAAAGGTGAGACTCTACATAAAAATGAATAAAATTTATCTGGAAGGATACTGAAATTGAGTATGCTAGTTGAGTCCAGGAGAATGCATTTGGTGGCTGAGAAAAACAGTGGAAAGGAGATGACCTTTTTAAACTTTTAAGCTAGCTCTAAAATACAAAGTTTTTAAAGCCAATCAAACCAATAGGCTTTTAGTGAACCTCTACTAAGTGTTCAGCACTACATTAAAAGTTCTCCTGGAACTTCCTTTTGCCTTTTTCAAAAAGTA
>SJYC01041685.1:0-10409 GCA_006408675.1 Madoqua kirkii | reverse complement strand
TGGCATATATATGGAAAATCTCATGCTTAGAGGACCTTAGCAGGCTACAGTCCAAAAGGTCACAAATAGTCAGATAAAACTAAAGAAGCAACATATATATATATTTGCTGGCTCAGTTTTTTCTGACTCTTTGCGACCCTTTGGGCTGTAGGCAGCCAGGCTCCTCTGTCTATGAGATTTTCCAGGCAAGAATACTGGAATGGGTTATTTCCTCCGGTGGATCTTCCTGACCCAAGGACCAAACCCACATCTGTGTTGTCTCCTGCATTGCAGACAGATTCTTTATCTGTTGAGCCATCAGGAAAATCCTATATATGCTGTATTTAGTCACTCAGTTGGACTTAGTTGCTCAGTAATGTCTAACTCTTTGTGACTCTATGGACTGTAGTCCACCAGGCTCCTCTGTCCATAGGGATTCTCCAGGTAAGAATACTGGAGTGGGTTACCATGCTCTCCTCCAGGGGATCTTTCCAACCCAGGGACTGAATCCAGGTTTCCCCCACTGTGGACAGATTCTTTACTGTCTAAGTTGCCAGGGAAGCCCAAAAATACTGAAGTAGGTTGCCATGCCCTCCTCCAGGATATCTTCCTAGTGCAAGAATCAAACTGGGGTCTCCTTCATTGAAGGCAGATTCTTTACCAGCTGAGCTACATGTGTATGTGTGTGTGCTGTCCTTAGTTGCTCAGTCATGTCCGACTCTTTGTGACTCCATGGACTGTAGCCCACCAGGCTCCTCTGTTCATGGGGATTCTCCAGGCACAAATGCTGGAGTGGGTTGCCATGCCCTCCTTTAAGGATCGATCTACCTAGCTGTCTATCTATTTCTATATAAATTATCTATGGTAATCCAGCTTTGACAAAAGAACAATTTTCCATCAATAATGATAGCCCACCAAAAAAGCAGATGAGTCTTTATTGAGCAGGGTCACAGAATGCAGCTAGAAATGAGAATCCAAGGAGCAGGGGGCAGAAGGGCTTGGTCCTGAATCAAGAGTTGGTCCCTGAGGGGAAGGCATTTCTCGTATGTGCACAATGGAGACAAGGAGAACTCCTTGCAGGCCTGGTAGCCCATTTGATCACGATAGTCACCAAACAAAAGCCTTTCAGTGAGTGGAGCAGGACTTCATCCTCTCCTAAAGAGTTCAAAGAAGCTTTCCTTGTTTTAAAGATTTGTTTTTCTCTGGTCTCTATTGATTCTTAGGGAGATCTTTGCCTTTCCTATGCCGTTTTCTTTTTACCACCCTACACTGAGCAACTGAGGTGAGGTCTGCAGTGCTTATCAGAACAACAGCAATCTTGTACTAGGAAGGTTAGAAATCTCAGAGTTCACTGATAAAATGGAAAGCATTATGTTACTATTCATGTAATAAGATAAACTACTAAGGATGCCCCAACAATGGCTCCTCTTATGCAAATTTTTCATGTAAAAAATCAAACTTGTACATGGAAGCATAAATTTAATACATTTCAACTCTCCTTCAACTTGTGAAATTTTATGGAAATGAAATCTAAACAAGGACCATGCATTACAAATAGTCAATGCCATCCAAGTCACCTAAAATGAAGCGTTTGTCTATGATAATACAGAAAAACTTTCTTCTCTAAATCTACTAAAGGAAAACTCTGTTTCTTCTATTCAAAGCACTTCTGGTGCCAGATGTTGGATTTTCCACATCAAATATACATCCAGTTTTCAGTAGACACAACTAGTTGCAATTCTGAGGTAACTAATGGAGTTGGTGCAGACACAGCATGCTCAGCATTCAGTCCCTCAAGACTGCTGTGCACCCCCATTTCAGATGCCAGTTTCAAGGTCCACCCTCTCACCTATACTTCTGACCAACCAACGGGCTATAAATTGTGATTCCCCCCTCCTCAGGTTTGACAATTTGCTAGAACAGCTCACAAAACTCAGGAAAGTACTTTACTTGTTGTTATCTTAGTGGCTCAGTTAGTAAAGAGTCTGCCTGCAATGCAGGAGACCTGGGTTTATTCCCTGGGTTGGGAAGATCCCCTGGATAAGGGACTGGCAACCTACTCCATTAGTCTTGCCTGGAGAATTCCGTGGAAAGAGGGGCTGGCCAGGCGACAGACCATGGGGTCACAAAAAGTCAGACACAACTGTGCGACTTTCAATTTTTCCACTTTTTTGCCCACTTATTATAATATACACAACTCAGGAGAAGCCAGGTTGAAAAGATGCACAGGGAAAAGTATGAGAGAACGGGAACCAGGCTTCCATTCCCTCACCAGATGTGTAAATCTCCCAGCACCACCACGTATTTACCAACCTAGAGACTTTAGTATGTAGACATGATTGGCTCCATGGAGGAGGGCATGGCAACCCACTCCAGTATTCTTGCTTTGAAAATCCATGAACAGAGGAGCCTGGTGGTCTACATTTCGTAGGGTCACAAAGAGTTGAACACAACTGAAATGACTTAGCACACATGCATGCATCGCAGATGAGTATGAAATATGTGAGACTGTTGGACTGACTGCTTTGGCAAGTAATTGCAAAACATTTCCTTAATACACTCAACTTCAAAATAATTATGATGTCTCTACTCCCTCATTTTCCTACCAAACTCTTTGGATACTCTCTTTGTCTTCTTATATTCACAATATGTAATCATGGATTCAGATACAGAGAGAGGGCAGCATGAGAGATGTAAGCGGGTCTAAAACGTCAATTATAAGCCATGAGGAGATGTCTGAATAGCTAAAACAAGCCTGGAAATAAGGCTATTTGCATTTTCATCACAACTCTGTCACCAATTATACAGATGTATGCAACTTGAAGACACTTTCCCTAATAGTGAAATAAAGAGATACAGCACATTCTGTCCTTTGCAAATGTTTTTATGATAATGCTTAAGTATTAATTATATATGTATTTTTATTTATTCTTGAAATATAAGAAGTATTTTCATTCCATTTTACTGATGATGAAACTGAGATTCTCAGAGTGAGATTAATTACCTTGTGCGCTGAGTTGTGCCTCCAAGGAATATGTTAAAGTGTTAATCTCCGATATTTGTGATGTATATTGATAATTGTGTCTTTGCTGATGTAATTGAGTTAAAATGAGATCATATTGGATTAAAGTGGCCTCAGATTCAACATAAGAGTGTCTTTATAAGCAAAGGAAACATACATGTACACACAAACAGAATGCCATGTTAAGGTAGAGGCAGGAGTTAGAGTGATGAGTCTACATATAAAAGAACATTGAGGGATTTGGGGCAATAATAAAAAACTAGGAAGAGACTTGAACAGCCTGTTTATTGGGGACTCCGGAAGGAATCAACACTGCTGATGTTATGCCCAAGTTGTGAAATCTCCCAATGAGCACCAGGCAGCTGATATCTGATGCAAAAGCAAGAGAGTTTTTATTACCAAGCTCAAGCTGGGGCTCCCACCAATACCGATGCAGCGGCTCTAGGGAGAAGCCTTGAGCTCTGGGTTACATTGCTTATATAGGGTATTCTTGCGCAAGAAATTTGAGAAGTGGGAGTTTCCTGGTTGGGAGACGTCTAATTGGTTACCTTCTGTGGAAGGGTTAGGTGTTGGGTTCTGATTGGTTCCCATTTCCTGGGCTGGCCACAGGTTCTGATTGGTTCCCATTTCCCTGGGCTGGCCACGGATTCTGATTGTTTCCCATTACCTAGGTAGACCACCAGTCCCTGAACGTCAAGTCAGGAGATTCTGGTCTGGGGTCTGATTGGCTCAAAGAGTGGTGGGGTGAGGTCAGGGAATTTCCGAAGGCTCTTGGATTTTCAAAGGCTCTTTTCCTGGAACCTTACAAAATGGAGTAGCTTGGATTCTTCACTGACATCGAATTTCAGACTTCTATCTTCCAGCACTGTGACAAAATAAATTTTTGTTGTTGTAAGCTACCAGTTGGGCTTCCCAGGTAGCACAGTGGTAAAGAACTCACCTGCCATTGAAGGAAATTCAATAAACAGGTTTGATCCCTGGATCAGTGTATCAGGAAGATCCCCTGCAGTAGGATATATCAATCCACTCCAGTATTCCTGCCAGGAAAATCCCACGGACAGAGGACCCTGACAGGCTGTAGTCCATGGGATCACAGAGTCAGATACAATTCAGTAACTAAATAATAACAAAGGTACCAGTTCAGAGTACTTTGTTAATATCAGCTCTAGGAAACTAATACTTATCAAATTAACTGCAAACCTGAAGTCTGAGTTTTCCACGGTGTACTGCCTTGCTGATTACCAGAGTGATGATGAAGTGAAAATGAGTAACACAGTTTCGAATGCTAGCTTTGTAAACAATTCTGTTGCTGCTGCTGCTAAGTCACGTCAGTCGTGTCCGACTCTGTGAGACCCCATAGAGGGCAGCCCACCAGGCGCCTCCGTCCATGGCATTTTCCAGGCAAGAGTACTGGAGTGGGTTGCCATTGCCTTCTCCTAGTGTTGAACATAAAGAAGGTCTTCAGTTCTCCTTGGACTTCCCTTGTGGCTCAGCTGGTAAATAATACTCCTGCAATGTGGGAGACCTGGGTTCAATTCCTAGGTTGGGAAGATCCCCTGGATAAGGGAAAGACTACCCACTCCAGTATTCTGGCCTAGAGAGTTATATGGACAGTATAGTCCATGGGGTCACAAAGAGTCGGACATGACTGAACAACTTTCACTTTCAGCTATACTTAAGCTACTAAGAAAGAATTTTAATGTTTCCACTCCTTCATTTAGATTAAATGACTTTCTATACTACATATTAAGTTGAAACGAAGAAGCTTCTGAGTGATTATTGTTTTTATCTATTTGGTGGATAATTTAAGGATTTAGAGTTTTAAAATAAAATTACCTTGACTTTGTTCTTTTTAGCTTAGGAGATACTATCAATTATGATTTCATATCTTACAAAATTAATATTTTTGCCTTTGGGGTGCTCACTTGAGCTCTACTCTTAAATTTGTAGAACTTTAGAGAGATATGTAATGGTAGAATGTAAGATCATCTGTCAAGTCCAGGTTTTTTTCAGATGAGGAAACTGTAACTTCCAAGATAACAAATTAGAAAAGAAATGTAATGCTAATCCAAGCTGCCATGATTCCCACTGTCTGAACTATATTGAATTATTTTGATTGAATTTTATATCTAGAAGACCAAAGCCTCTCAAGTTGTGCATTGCTAGTGTTGATGAATGCAATTTTAATGTGAGATTTGAATTATCACTAGTTTCTTTTAAGGGTTAATATTAGTCAAAATTTTAAAGAAGAATGAGATGCTTTAATAAAAATATTTTTGTATTGTTTTGTAGGTATGCTTTTGTTTTAAGGTCTATTTCCTTCTCCCCCAAATCAAAGTTTTATTAAATGAGGGGAAAATCCTCTCCTTTGTTTTGTTGATTCTAGAAAATATGCATGGATCTGTCTTTTGCATCTTTTAAATTTCTAATGCATTTTCAACCATTGCTGTACCTAACTGGAATGCAGATATTATGAGAAGAATGAAACCATTTAATTAAGGAGTCTGAGACTCTCACAACTTAGGACAGAATCAAAAGAACTATAAGGACTACATTAATCATTAAAGTTTTTTGTTGAAAATAAAATTGTTTTCAAGTATTAAAAAAAAACTCAGAATATCCTTAATATATATGAGAAATTGACTTCTGTCCATGTTACTTTAACAAAAACACAGAATTCACATAAGGTCATTCACTTTGTTTCCACCAGACATTAACCAGGAACAAACTAAGCCACAAAGCTGAGAGCTAAAGAAATCCAGCTTATCAGTTGTAAAACCAATAAGGAAACAATTCTTTAACATAAGGAATTTTTAACATAAGGAAGGAAAGCATACAAAACACCGACACATGAAGATATTTTATAATATTAATGACTGTATCTGAGTTTTTAGAACAGTATGAAATTTAAAGAAAACTTACAATGTTGGTGCAATGTTCAATTCCCTAGAAACTGTTTGAGAAAGAATCAAATGATTCAACAACAAACTTATGATTTTACCTACAAAGTGCTCTTTGTATATTGGTATTGCTATGAATTTCAAGATTCATAGTGAATGTCATCAAGATGTTATCATTTTTCCTTACTTACTTTTAAATACCCTATTCCTAAGGGGCAGGATCAGAAGAACATCTTGCATTTCTAATCTTAATATTTCATATAAAAGAAACCACTCTAATTCCCCTCAGAGCACTTAACAGAATAACAAAGAGTATCCTGTGTCATCTTTTACTATTGCAGTTTTATGCAATTTATATACAGATGTGTGGGACAAGGCTTAAAAAAAATCGAGGAAATGTGCCAGAATTCTAAAATATGTAGACAAAACACAGTTTGTATTGTATAGAGCCACAACATTTCTTTGTCTAAAAGCAGATGATAGAAGCAACCCTTGATAGTGACTGATCATGGAAAGAAACCCCAGGAGCACAGAAACACAATAAAAAGATCTAGAAGGAAGTCATTATGCTGTTGAGGGAATAAGAAATTTAAGTCCTAGAGTTGTGAAATGTTCTCATTATAGGTCATCTTGGTGATTATCTGACATCTACAGACAGAGGCACTTCTTAATCAAAAGAATGAATCATTATGATATTGATTCAGACCAAGATGTTTGAAATAATGAGTCCAGTAACTCATATATAAATTTGGACATAATTCCAACAACTTCTTTGCTAACATTTTACACCAAATGAAAATATGTTTTCATATTTTTGTTGATTATATTAAAGTATAGCCATAGCCACACTAGAATGAAATTACAATTGTATAATCTGCTAAATAAGACCTAAAAAATAATGGAGGTTACTAATATCATGATGCCATCACCATTGATTAATTATTTTCAAACAGGATATAGAATTACTCTCTCCAAAGAATAATGTAGAAATGTACATAGAATTTTACAAGACATAAGAGTGATTTAATATTTTAAAACTGTTTTCAGAACTAAGTGGCTTGATGACTGTAAATGGCTAGCCATTTTGGCAAAAGAAAAGCAACTGTATCCAAATTATACTAAACTCAGTTTAAATTCAGTTAACCCTTGATAGAATCTAAAGCTATTATGGATGTAATCTGTAGGCGGTGCACATTTAGTTGAAACAGATATTCAATTAAAGACAGAGGAGAGGAGCTATGGATACAACATATTTTCAGGACAATAAATGACTATTTATTAAACTTAGAAAACTGTAACCAGTAGACAGTGGTTCTCGGCATGGATCCAACTACACCAAGGTTCTTTATTTCCATTATTTTATTGCTGCTGATGGTGACAAAGAAGAAACAAAAAAGGGAGGACTTTGAGAAAGCAGAATCATATTTTTCCAACCACTTAGAATTATTTGATAAAGTAAAACAAAATGATTTAAAGGAGTGTTTAATAGTATAAGCAGCGAAAGGGGTAATAAAAGAAAATGAGAGGGGAAAAAAAGTAATGATTTCACTGTTCTGAAGCAGCAAAACTACCTGGAGTTCCACGATGTTCAGAGCTCACATTCAACCTAATACAGTTTATTTTATTCATATTAAGAGAGATTGTCGTATAGTCTGCTTCCATCCAACATCAAAGTAGTAAAGACCTTGCTTGGGTTCTTGGCATCCAAATATCAGTGTTGGACTCCTGCCCTCATAACAATTATTACATGTGTAATTGGGGAAATTATCTGTGTCTTAGTCATGACCTTAGTAAAACAGGTTGTATTAATACTTATTGTTTAGTTTTTTTGAAAACAAATAAATTAGAAGCTCAGAGACATCAAATCATCATCACCAGACATCATTCACCATTTGTTCTTCTGAGAAGTACCTAGTATGCTGTAACATGTGAACTTTCTCAAATTACAGATCACAGAGTAAACCCTATTTGATTTTTTGATAATTCTTATAAGAAGATAGGCTTCCTGGGTGGCGCTAGTGGTAAAGAACTCACCTGGCAATGCAGGAGAAGCAAGAGACCCAAGTTTGATCCCTGAGTTGGGAAGATCTCCTGGAGGAAGACATGGCAACCCACTGCAGTATTCTTGCCTGGAGAGTCCCATGGACAGATGAACCTAGGAGGCTACAGTCCCTAGGGTCTCAAAGAGATGTACATGACTGAAGCGACTTAGCAAACATGCATAGGAAAATGGTAATGAACACTGTATAAAATGAATTGAAATTGTTATTTAAAAGAGAAAAAAATGCCTTATGGTTTGCTTAGTTCATTAATTTAAGCATTCTCTGTGATTGTTTGTGTGTGGAATGTGATTTTTGTTTTTCACAAACTGATGCTGATATAGTATGCAAAAGGGCTTTGGAAAAATTTTTGTGAAAAAATATTTATAATAAGATGAATTAGATACAAGTTTTCCAAAGAAAATTGCTATGATCTGTTAAGTAAACAGTACATATTTAGTGCTGAAACTTTTTGTAAATCATGCCATTCCTTAAAGGCTTTTATTTATTACATTATAGAGCATATTTTCTTACTTGTCTTACTTTCCTTTTCATATTGCTTTTTTTCTATCTGGGCTGTTCCAAACAGAAACTATATACCAGGATAAAATTTACAAGTTCAACTTAATTAACTCTAGAAAGATTTTTAACTCTAGAAAAATCTTTATGTTTCCCAAAATTGCAGATGTTCATTGTCTTTTAGGTAAAACACTGAAAATACAGTGACCTGTTATTTTTATTAAACTATACATGGGTAGAAACCATCTGTAAATTATAGAAATTTAGAAAACTAAATGCAATACCAAATGCAGTTAAACATGGCTCTTTAACCTAAATTCTGTGTAGACTATTATATTCTCTGACTTTGTCATCATTTTTAAGCTTCTATTTTCGCTTAGAATATATGGAGTTGTATTCTTGCCATCACCATAGATGGTGACTGCAGCCATGAAATTAAAAGACTCTTGCTCCTTGGAAGGAAAGATATGACAAACCTAGGGAACATATTAAAAAAACAGAGACATCACTTTGCTGACAAAGGTTCATATAGTCAAAGCTATGGTTTTTCCAGTAGTCATGTATGGATGTCATAGTTGAGTTATAAAGAAGTCTGAGCACCAAAAAATTGATGCTTTCAAACTGTGGTGCTGAAGAAGACTGTGGAGAGTCCGTTGGACTGCAAGGAGATCAAATCAGTCAATCCTGAAGGAAATCCACTCAGAATATTCATTGAAAGGACTGTTACTGAAGCTGAAGGTCCATTACTTTGGCTACCTGATGCTGAGCTGACTCTTTAGAAAAGACTCTGATGCTGGGAAAGATTGAAAGCAAAAAGATAAGAGAGTTTCAGAGACTGAGACAAGTAGCATCACCAACTCAATGGACCTGAGTTTGAGTGAACTCCAGGTAATAGTGGAGGGTGAGGGAGCCTTAGAGTGAAAAACAGCAGCAGGTTTTGCTATCTTTCCAAAAGAAGCACAATAGGATGTTGTTAAGGAGCATTCTTTGCTGTCTACAGCTGGACTCTGTTCCAAACATTACCACCTTCACATTGTGAGAATTTTATTGGATAATTTAATCTCTCTTTGCAGCAGCTCCATATCCTAAAATGGGGATGGTTATTTTGCAGCCAAAGATGGAGAAGCTCTATACAGTCAGCAAAAACTAGACCAGGAGCTAACTGTGGCTCAGATCATGACCACCTTATTGCCAAATTCAGACTTAAATTGAAGAAAGTAGGGAAAACCGCTAGGCCATTCAGGTGTGACCTAAATTGAATCCCTTATGATTATACAGTGGAAGTGAGAAATAGATTTAAGGAACAAGATCTGATAGATAGAGTGCCTGATGAAGTAAGGACGGAGGTTTGTGACACTGTACAGGAGACAGGGATCAAGACCATCCCCAAGAAAAAGAAATACAAAAAGGAAAAATGGTTGTCTGAAAAGGCCTTACAAATAGCTATGAAAAGAAGAGAAGTTAAAGACAAAGGAGAAAAGGAAAGATATACCCATTTGAATGTAGAGTTCCAAAGAATAGCAAGGAGATATAGTAAAGCCTTCCTCAGCAATCAGTGCAAAGAAATAGAGGAAAACAACAGAATGGGAAAGACTAGAGATCTCTTCAAAAAAAAAAAAAAAATTAGAGATACCAAGGGAACATATCATGAAAAGATGGGCACAACAAAGGACAAAAAACATATGGACCTAACAGAAGCAGAAAATAATGAGAAGAGGTGGCAAGAATACACAGAAGAACTGTACAAAAAATATCTTCGTGACAAAGATAATCACGATGGTGTGATCACTCATCTGGAACCAAACATCCTGGAATGTGAAGTCAAGTAGGCCTTAAAAAGCATCACTACAAACAAAGCTAGTGGAGGTAATGAAATTCTGATTGAGCTATCTCAAATCCTTAAAGGTGATGCTGTGAAAGTGCTGCACTCAATATGCCAGCAAATTTGGA